>VNKC01002867.1:0-79486 GCA_008042775.1 Drosophila pectinifera
AATCGGCGCTAAGATCTTAATTATTTTATAATAAAATATTGCCTTAAAAATGATTTGACTAAAAATTATGATATAAAAATGCCGACTTAAGGACCCAAAAATCCGCATTTGATGTCTTCTGAAGAGCATAATTTTGCCAAAAATGGAATGACAGCCAAATGCCGTTTATATTCGGAATCGCCGCTAAAATCTTAATTATTTAATAATAAAATATTGCCTTAAAAATGATTTGATCAAAAATTAGGATATAAAAATGCCGATTTAAGGACCCAAAAATCCGCATTTGATGTCTTCTGAAGAGCATAATTTGGCCAAAAATGGAATGACAGCCAAATGCCGTATACTGTCCGATTCGCCGTTAAATTCTTAATTATTTAGAAATTAAATATATGAAAAACAAAGAAAAAAATTTTTGCTCGATTTTTGAAAAAATGATAAGGGGTTACATCATTAAAATTGTCAAAAATTGGCAAAAAATTTATTTTGGTTAATTCCTAAATGTGATATGCAGATTAATAAATAAAATAAAAACTAACATATAACTGCTTTCCGATTTGAAATTGAGGCCGTTTTGGCTTAGTTATGAATATTTTTAACATTGATTTGTCCACCAAATTAGGACATAAAAAACAGATTTTAAGACCCAAACATACATATCTTCCTAACATCATATTTTGGCCAAAAATGGAATGACAGCCAAATGCCGTATACTGTCCGATTCGCCGTTAAATTCTTAATTATTTAGAAATTAAATATATGAAAAACAAAGTATAAAAATTTAGGCCGATTTTTGAAAAAAATGATAAGGGGTTACATCATTAAAATTGTCAAAAATTGACAAAAAATTAATTCTTTAAAATTTCTAAAGGGAATATGCAGAATAATTAACCAAATAAAAACTAACATAGAACAGCTTTCCGAATTGAATTTAAGGATGTTTTGGCTTAGTTATGATTATAATGGTTTTTAAAGATGCAGATTAATTAACCAAATAAAAGCTAACAAGCATTTAGGCATACGTTGCCATTAAAAGCTAAATGCTACAAAATAATACAAACCCACTGCAATGGGGAATAATGCGCTAAAATGCGTATACTTGATATTTTCTTGAGAGCATATTATGGCCAAATTGGAATGATAGCCAAATGTCATATACTCTCCGATTTGCCATTAAATCTTAATTTTTTAAGAATAATATGTATGTCGTTTTGGCTTAGTTATGGTTATTTTTAACTCTGATTTGTCAACAAAATTAGAGTATCTGAAGTATCTACAGCTAGGTATTTTTCTCTGATCGATTTGTGAAATTTGTATGAAAAATCCGCGGGAATAAGGCTATCAGGATATCAGAAATGATTATACAAATTGCCAGGATACCCATTTAAAGATCCAAATATGATTTTCTTAATTTAAACATTGGCCTTTATGAATTAACTCCCAATATCGTAGAGCTTTCCAAAGCAGCCACAAGTATAGCTACTGATACGATCATCTTTTGCCAATAACGCTTACAATTTCTCTCCGGTTGTGCTTTTTTTTTATATTTTTGTTGCTGGTTGGTTTGATATGGGTCTGCGTGATTTTCCATCGGTTGGCGGTGCAACATGGCGTATGCTTATCAAATTAACGAATTACCCGCCGCTAGAATGGCTCCCTTCCTGCACCCTGCACCACGTCCCACCCCTGCCCAAGGCCATCCCGGGATGGTTTCCCGATTTCCCGGAGCCTATGCGGTTGCAATAAATGATAATCGTGCCCGGGGTAAGCCCCCCTTTTATGTGAAGGAGGCCCTGCCGCTTCCTTTTTGATGGTCGCTGCGGCTGCGTTGACCAAAAGTCGTAAATTCCGTTGTTGCCATTTGCCGCAGAAAAACGGAGGGGGCGGCGGCCGAGGGGGGATACCCCGATGGGGTCGGGGCGGGAGTGGTGGCAGCAACAATGCAAACAATGCCACAAATGCACAAAATACCCTTTCCAGCCGCCCCGCCGCGATGCGCCCGGCGCCGTCCTCGTCCACCGCTCAACGTTCGACATAATTAAAAGCGCGCGCCGTTTACGCAATTAATGAACTCTCGCCAAATTAGGCTGCGGCAGAGCGCAGACAAGCAAAATGGCCAGGACACAGAGACAGAGGCAGAGGCAGGAGCAGAGGCAGGAGCAAAATGAGAGAGGGAGAGAGAGTCGAGTCAGTCCACCGAGCGAACACACGTACACGCTGAGAAAAATAGGTACCTAACATCCTTTATATAATTAATTCTAATATCTAAAATATATATTAAATAATATACATTTCCGTATTAACATTAACATTTTTACTTTACTTACTTTTTCCCATAGTTCCCTATTCGAAATTAGTAAAGACACCCATTTATAAAAAGTATCCCTCTATTTTTATTTTCAATAAAATTAATAAGTATTAAAGGCAAAATCTCTAAGGAAATTTATATATTTTTAAAAATTCCTACAATATTAGAATAATATTCCTGAAGTCTCATAAATAAATTATAAAACTATGATCTGTATGGACAGAAATGCCTCAGAAATAGCAGAGATAAATTAAAATACCATCATAATACATTTTGGCAGCTTTGTAAATGGATTTAAAAACCTCAGCTCCACCCTGTAGTAGTGCATTTATATATATTCAATGTACATTTTCTCTCTCTGTATGAACGCACTCACACAGAGACACTCTGCTTGTGGTTTTCGCGGTCGACGCGGGCGATGGCAATGGAGCTGCAAAAACCGCGCCGCTTTTTGCCGCATTGCAGGAGGCGAACCTTTGTTGCACAAAATGTAAGGCGCGCGGGGGTTTCCCTGTAAAAGCCAAGGGGGTCTCCGGCGGAGGGGGGGGTGGCTTCCGAGTCCCCTCCCCGAGCGTACGACCAACCGGCAGCCGCATTAATGGCCGCCAGTAAAACATCACCTAAGCCTTGTCACCACTTCTCCTGCCATTGTTCGAAATCACATACATAGATAGGTATTCCTCAAAGGGAAATCGTTTAAATTATAAATTGCTTTCATTTAGATAACTTCACTACTTTTACCAACTTTAAATGTTATTTCTTTTAATATATAATATTTTTCTAATAATTATTGAAGGGTTGGAGATGTCCTCTCACTTCAAGTCAGTATTTATCTGTTCCTGATTTTGCACATTTAGATTTTTAACAGGCCTTAAATTAAATATTCCTTTCTCCTTCCCAGCAATTAAAACAATGTGTATATATTTTAATTACCAATCATTGAACGTATTTATCTTTATTTTTATAAATATTATTATTCCATTTCAATTTCAACCAAAAACACACACACAGAATAAATAAACAGAAGTGTCGTACTTCAATTCCATTTAATATTTCATCTTCTCAGCTTTCATACTTACAATTAGGCGAAAAAAAAAGTGTATTTATTACTATATATATATTGTTGTTTTCTGCTTATGTTGTTTGCTTCAAATGTACATCAGTTTTACATTATGTGTATGAAGTGAAAAAAGAAAGAAAAGAGCAGGAGCAGGAGGCGGAGGAACAAAACCAAGGAAAAAGCGGAGAATAAAAGTTAATAAATAAGGAAAAAAAAAATCATAATATGTAAATATGTATAATTGAAATGCCGGGCAATTAACAGAACGATTTTCTCGTTTAAATTTCCTTCTTTTCGGCGGGCGTTGGCGTCTGCGTTTGCGTTTGCGTCGCTGTCGCAGTGGAAGTCGTCGGCGAGAGTTTGGAGGCGCTCGACAGATCCAAGTCACTGGCGCTGTTCTGCAATAAAAAAAGAACGCAGAGACCAGAAAATAAGGCATAAATAACAGGTAATGCATAACTCAGGTACTTCAATGTTGGGCACAGGTTACCGTCTCTAGTTACTATATCTAACCCTCTGGATTCTAGCTTTATGGCACTTTCTTTCTTGCAGTTTATTGATTTGCTTTACTGGTTATTTTGAAAGCTGTTTAATTTTCTTTTTTAATTTGATTTCATTTAAAAACTCCAGAGTTTTCGATGCAAATGACCATGTGAAGGCTTTAACAAATTACATTTATGAATAATTTCACTAACATCGTTAAATTCGAAAAGAAAAGTGTGATACACAAAATTTAAGTATAATTTTAAATAATATTCAAAGAATTCATTGGTCCAAGTCTCAAGTTCGGTGGGAATTTCGCAATAAAATGGTTAAATAAAACTAATCATTATCTTCAGCCCGTTTCCTATATTCATGAATGGCCAGAGCAACAAGTCTTTTGATTGTGATTTGTGAGAATGATGACATCATGCGAACTCCGTTTCCAACCACTCCATTCCTTAGGAGACGCAGCTGCATAATGCTCCAATCCCCGCCAGCCTTATTCCTCACCTTCATCTCTTGGCGCAGCTTCATGGACTTGCCCATGCTCTGCAGGCGATAGCGTTCCTTGGCCCTCTCTCGGATCTTCTCTGGCACCACCCACAGCGTGGTGGCCATATTGCCAACGAACAGCAATAGGAACAGGCCGGCCATCACGGACACGTGCCATGGCGCCTCCGGGTAGTTGGCCAGCTTGTAGAGCGTCCAGGCATTGTACGCCTGGAACCCGTAGCCAATGAACAGGAAGGGTAGCAGGAAGCTCAGTCCACGCCACATCCACGAGTGAAAGCCCTCGATGGTGATGTCCATGTTGTGCCGCTCCCCGAGAGCCTTCAGTCGGTAGAGCAGACCTTTCTGGTAGCCGAACTGCAGATACTGAACGATGCCTGCAGGGAGGATAATGGAATTAAAGGTGGAAATTGGGGTCCAACATTAGTCAAGGGACTTGGGAGGTAATTTTCTTGAACAAAATGTTCTTAGAGAGGTATATCAGGATGCGGAAAGAGATCGCTGAAGCACTCACTGATATAGACGTTGAAGTACATAAACTGCAGCCGGAAGATCTGCCAGTGCTCGCCCTGGGGCCAAACCAGAAGGACGCCCGCGGCCACCGTCGAGATGAAGTGGTGGGCCCGCCACCAGCCCTTGATCCTAGAGCCGTTCACCTTCAGAATGGACTCGCGGATCGTTAGGGTGCAATAGTACCATACCAGCAGGAATATGAAGGCCAGCTCCAGGGCTCTGCCATAAAAAACGAAAAATGCAAATAAAGACGGTAAGGAAAATGGGGAATTGGAGGACGGACGCTGGCCCCCACTCACCTGTAGTTGAATATCAAATTGAAGAAGGCCATTATCAGTCCAATTACGTTGAGTATTAATTTAAACTTTTCATAGTCATCTTTATAGCGAACTTTGTCGTTTCTGTTGAGAATCGAGACATTCACATCGCCCAAGATAATCTGCAAACAGAGATGAAGAGAGGGGGAGAGTGGAGGGTGGAGGGTGGAGAGGTCACAAGTGGAATTCAGTGGGCGGACCAGGTCAACTGGCAGTCCAGTCGAGTCAACTCCAAGTCTCAAGTCCATAACAAGACGCGCAAATTGTCGCGCAGGAAAAAACTTTTTACTTTACTCATTTCCAGTTTCCACTTGGCCAAAAGTTTTCCATTTTTTTATGGAGGCAAGGGCCGAAACAGGAGCGGAAGGAGCAGCAGGAGCCGGACTTGGAGGGGACCGTAAAAAACTGGATATGGTATTATTTGGACTCACCTGCAAGTAGCGGCCGGACTTCGCTGGCAAGGATTGCTCAATCTCATGCAGTTGCGCCTTGCGCTTCAAGGTCATCTTTTGGAGTTCATCGACCTTCTCCTTGTCCTCGGCCGGAATGGGGCCCTTGGACCTGGAATATTTAGTAAATAAACAGTTGAATAAATGCTTTAGTCTAGAGAATTAAATAATAAAGAAAGAATTTAACAAATAAGCAAACTATAGCTGACTATGAGATGCCCGATGCCGAAAGCTCTCTGCCCTTAAGCCCGATGCGAATGATTTAAGCTCTCCCGTATTGCTTGTACATTGCAGGCCAAGCGTGAAAGAGGAAGCAAGAGAGATAGTGTTAAATAATAAAGAACCATATTTAAATGTTGAATAAATTAAACTTGGATCTTGCCACTATTTGTACAAATTATATAAAAAATACTGAAGTAATCTAGATATATACCATATACATAACTTTAGAACTCCGTCAGAATCGATTAGATAATGTCTATATATGAGACATCAAAACTACCGAAGCCATATCAGTGGACACATTTTTCCATGGGCATTTTCCTAGGAATTATATGTAATATAAGTGCTTGGACTTTGTTCTATTTCATTATCTTTATTGTTTTATTTTGCTAGATTTTTCTGCAACATTTCTGTAATTTATTCCCGTGTAATTATATGTTTATTAGCGGCGTAACTAGAGGGATGGGGAACAATAGGAAACCCACTACTTAAAAGACCAATTTCCAGCGTCAAAGTTCAATTTAGATGTACATAATTTATGGCCAAAAGTGGGCGGGGTTTATGGGGGCGTATATATACAAGAATATGTGATCAATTAACGGTCGCCATAAACGATGGGTTCCAGTACATCTATATGGCGCTTCAAAAGGTAGATTTATTATGGCATTGCTCCGACGACGACCATTTATCAGGCCACACAGTACATTTCATGTTTTATTTTTAAACACCCTCTAATACCTCGCAGAAGCCGATAGTAAGATAGTGTCGAGCCCAAAGCCAAACCGAATCGAACAAAAATCGAGCCACAGCCATACCACATACATATAGCCGAGGCAACCGACACAAAGTGGTCCGATTATATTAGTTTCAGCTCGATTTGCCTATGGGAACATGGGATGATGACTGGACAATCTTGCGGAGATTATGCCTCGTAAGATAATGGAAAATTTCCGTGACAATGAGTACTGAAATTCTTAGTACAATTAAGGTTGTGATTTTAGGATTTACCCGTAGCTGAATTATGTATAAATTATATATATTTTATATATTTATTTATATTTATATATTTAACTATGCATGGTCTACTAATGAAACTATCAAATCTATAATCCCTTTATAAACCATCTCTAGAACTAAATTAACTAATGCTTTAATACTTTTAGGAAAGCCTCGACTTCTTACAGCCTTAAAAATTAAAAAAATAAGCCTTTAAAGTGCCCTTGAGTACATGCGTACAGTATGTGCCCCCAAAGCTATAATTACAATTACCTGAAATATATGGATGGCAATATCTCGACAAAATCGCGCTTACCCAACTAAGTTTGATAATTAGCGGGGAACAAAAAATATTTAAGTGGCCAGTGAAGCTTGGCAACTGAAAACTAAAAACTGAAAACTGAAAACGATGATGCTAAATGCATTTGGAGGGATTGTTGACACACTCAGACACTTTCTTCAGCAAATACAAACATAAACATTTCGACAGGTGAGCCCGCACTTTGCACGCGGACTACACTCAGGAAAATATCTATCATTAGAAAGCTTAGAAAGCTCGCCTTTAAAGTCTATGTTCGCTAACTTCAAGCACATATATTTTAAGGAAGAAATATATAGAGATTTTATACATATATTGATTCTATAAATTAAGATCAGAAATTAAAGAATGTAAGTAGATAGAAAATACCAAATATTTTAAGAAAATAATAATTAGCTTTTTATAACTAATTCTGAGTAGAGTTGTGTCCTTTCAATATCATTTTATTTAACAAAAATTAGGAAAAAATAAATATATATATTAACATATGTATAAATTTTTTAAGCACTTGATTTTATTTGTGACATTTTAAAAAATAACGAAGCTTGGATCAAGCTTTCCAGCTTTCTAAAATAAAAAATATTATATTATTTTTAGGAATATAATTGAAATAAAACATTGAAGAAGAAAATTCTTCCCTATTCTTTATTAACAAGTAATATTTATAAAATCCATAAACATGTGATTAGAATATTTTTGGTATTTCGCCCTTAAATTTTTTTATTATTTCAATTAATTTTTGGCAAGTGTACGGAAGCAACAATAACCCTAGGAGTAAATGTCGTAACTACCGACCACTTGCATCTCTCAATTAAAAGTCATTTGGCTCTGCTAAAAATACAACAAATACAAAAAACAAATAACAAAAACTCAGAAATGAGCGACGAGAAGCAGCGCGAATCTAACAGGTTTTCTGCGCGATCCGAGAGCGACTTAAAAACAAATTGGAAATGGAAATGGAAATCGCTTGATTTAAGCTATTACCCTGCGGATTGCATAATTTGTCTGGCTGACTGAATGCGTTCACGAGGTCACCGCATAGTTCATCAAAGGTCTGCAACGTGACAACAAACACGCTATAGTTAAATACAAAACAAAAACAAACAAAAAATAAGAAAACAAAACGCGAGTGCGCGATAAGTCATTTTTATATAAAATATTAAACAAACAAACAAACAAGCGAATAGGCGCCTAATAAAAGTGTCGAGAATCAGATGTTTCCTCATCGGCATGCACAATGTATTGAGTATTTATTTATATAGCCCACATCGGACGGGTTGGGGGAGCGCTTAAAAAACACTGGCACAAACGATATTCACGAGAAACCGCGCGGAAAACAAATAAAAAACAAAAACAAAACACAAAGCTCAAATCCGAAAGGCAAGCACAGTGGGTCAAAGTTGAGGGCCGATTTGCATGACCAAAAGCCAGCAAAAAAAAAGCAATTGATGGTGGTATAATTTTCACATTGGGGCCATTCAAGTTCAAATTTAAATAATTAAGTAAAAATATATGTGTTCAATTAATTAGTGATGAGGAAGGGGGTGGTGTCTAAAAGTCTGATTTAAAAGTTTTTTATTTTTGGCATAAAGTAGCGCTTTGATTAATTTTTGTATTATATAAATAATATATATTGCATTAAAGGCAACTAAAAACGTACAGTTCAGTTTAAAATTCGATCTGTATTTTATAACCGAATAAATAATTTTTTTTGAGCACAACTATTTATAAAATATGTAAAAGATAATAAACAACTTTTCCCTCATCCATTTCCCTTTCATCCACTTTTGCCCACTGTGCACATACAATTGTATTATTGTATTTGCCTGGATTGCGTGTTGCCTGTGTCTGTGTCGGTCTCGGTGTCGGTGTCAGTGCCTGTGATTGCTGTACAGTTAAGTGTGTGAGTGTGCACCTGTATGTGATTATGGCGGAGGGTCAAGGACAACCGGTTACCTGGTCAGCTGTTTAGCTTTTGACTTAACCCTTGTGGGAGTGAAGAATATAGATATGATTAAATATAAAAAGCAAGCAAATGTTGTTAAAAATCATAAAATACTTTTAAGCTATGTATAATTTTTATTATTATTAAGAAGCAAATTAAAGTATTTGATCATCATTCCCCAAGATTGAAACCCTAATAAATGCATACAAAATTTTGAAAAAAAAAAAAACAAATTTAATATTTGCAGTTTAAGCGCCAAGCGGAAATTAATAAACTCGACCCGCTGGCTCACATAGCGGTTAATTTGCAGTGGACTATAAAAAGTCAGTAGTTTAATTTTATTTTATTTTTTCACGAGCGTATCGTCGAATAGGTATTTTTAATGAGTGGCGGGTAATAAAAGCCAGAACAGGAGAGAGAAGTACACCTGGAAAAATATATAAGCGGAGAGCAAAGTCTGGGGGCTTGACTTTATCGAAAGTTTTATCACACACCCAAAGAAAACAGTTGTAAAAACACGGGAAACGCTGTGTTCCCAAGCGATCCCCGGCCCCAACCGTTCCACCCAGTTCTGCTTTGGACGGCGATAAGAACTGATTACCGCCTGACTAATTGCCGCAAGACTTGTGTTACCCCTCTTATCAGAATAAGTGCCCGAGTGCTGAAATGCGTGTGTTCGTCCGATTAGACTGCTCTAATTGATTGAAGTCAAATTCCAACCGGACAAGCAACGCACACCTCACACAGGCAGACAACTTCGATTGGTGAGGGGAAAGCGCCCCCGATTTCCAAGGTGCTTGCGATACAGTGGGAAATGCCTCAGTGCAAAGATCACTCAATAATATTAAACAATATTCAATAGGCTACCAAGGTAACTATTAACCCAAAAAATGCTTAATTTATAAATTTCCCTGGAGAGTTCATATACCCTCCTCTGGGCTGAACCAGCTTATGTAATTTTTTAAATATTTTGGGGTTGGTGACCCTTTGGTTTTGTACTCACTGTCGCAGAGATGCCGTAATCTGGTTCATGCGGTACCGCTGATGCTTGATCTCGTTGAAGCATATTTGTTGGTGGCTGTGCAGCTGTTCCAGCAGCTCGATGTACCGCCTGTTGCAGCTCTGGAAATGAAATCAAATAAATACAGGAATTTTTAGAGGGTAGAAATTTTAATTTGGGTCAATAAAAGCCCGCTGATTGCAAAAAACAAGAAACACTCCGGCACCATAAGGACAAGGTCTGTATTCAGGGGTTCAAACTTCGGTGTACCCTGGTAGACACTAGGATACCCTTATCAATTTATATCAAACCAAGGTATGCCTGATAAATAAACATTATAATACGTTACGTATGCGTAATATAATAATACTTTAATGTATTCACATTTAAAAATTAAATTTAAAATTCAAAATAGTACTAGTTTTTTTACATTTTATTTCTTTTACGAATGAGCTTATTAATACCTCAAATATTAAATTATTATAAACAATAATCAATGAAATGTTTTGTTAATTTTATATGCATTTTTAGGAACTTTTACACATTTTGCAATAAACATGTTTTGAACTAACTTTGTACATAAAAATTATCATAAATTTTACGATATTAATATGATTTGTAAAACATTTTAGGGTAATGATACTTCTCCTAAACGAACAATGTACGAATTATTTAGGTAAGTTAAAGGTTTTAGTTTAAGCAAACGGATTATTAGGGTGTATTGAAAGGTAGGGTATTTGTGGAACGCATGGACGCTGGCGAATTGCGAGCAGCTGTTTTTTTCTCAAGGTGAAAGCGACATAAATATAAACGTATGGATATATGTATGTAGGTATCGATTGTGTGTACGTTTATTTTTGGTGACTTTGGCTTTGTTTTGGACTTCGTTGCTGCGCCTTTATGTTTATTTACTAATAAGATTGCCATATAACTTACCTCCAGTTCGGCATACTCCTTGTTGAGCTCCTCCCATTCGTTTTTCAGCGAATCGATATTCATTATTATTATTGTCTATAGCGGCTTTTCCTGCCGTCCACGCTTTTCGAATCGCCTTTTCCCCGTTGTACTTTATTCAACTTTTTCCGTTTAATGTATTTAATTTCGTGTGTTTGTTGTATGCAACAGCTGGCAATGAAGAAGAAGAGGAGATTTTGAGGTTAGGAAGGCGACCGGTGAAAAATCAATTTAATTGTAGTAAGTGCGCGAATTTGTTATTGTCAATTTCAACTACACACACACGCACAGATATTCCACTCTCGCACACGCACACACACGTTGCCACGTTCAACGCTAAAACCTTAACAAAAACAGAAAAACGCTTTAAATATAACAACAAACGAAATTTGGTTTTGCACTTGGAAAATTGACAAGCGAAGGCAGGAAAAAAAAAACTTAAATTATTGCCGCGCTCTTTTTTTGTAATTGTATGTTTTGTTTGCTTTCGGTTTCGCTTAAATTCTTTAAAAATACATTTTTCCCGTTGGTTGAGCAACGTTTGTTCGTTCTTTCCGTTCCGTTTCGTATTTTCTTGAGCAAAATGCAAAAGGCGGGGGCGGAAAGGTGGTGAGGAGGGGAGAGACGAAGCGGCGAGAGAACAACCGACTGCTGCCGACGACTAATATTTTGTTATTAACTATTTCCGTTGCACTTTGTTTTAAATACTTTGGGCACAAACGCACAAAATACAACACAAAAAACCGAAAACAACAAAAAAACAACACACACGCTCTCTCTCAAACGCGGCAAACGGCGAGCCAAAGGCCAACGGCAAACTTAAAGAGAGCGGGAAAGAGCGAGCAGACGAACTAGTTCCATCTAGTGCTGCACCATAATCTTGAACTACCCATATGATCCAAGTTAATAACTTCATCAATAATCAAAATATTGCAGTACTTATAGTAAATCATATACCGTAATGAAGAAATATTTTAACTTAACAATTAAACTCCATTACTCACCTTTAATATAACAAAAAAAACTTAAGGGATCTCATTTTTTGTCGCTTAACCTAATCCCTCTTCGGACTGGAAGGTTCGGAACCAAACTGGGCAGCTCCAAGCGTCGAACGAAAGATAGACGCAAAACAGCCAGAGCGAATATGAGAGAGCGCGCTTTTTTAAAGAGAGAACGAAATGAGAAGTGGTGAATTTGAAACCAGGTGGTACGCTTATCGCAATGAGGTGAGTTCGTAAGACTGTGGTGTGTCCGTAAAGCGCGCCAAGTTGAAAAGTTTTTTGAATGTTTTTTCTGTTTGTTAAAAATATAAACATGCGTCTAGTTCGAAGTCTGTTTTGTTGTCGACATAAAAATAAAGTAAAGTGGCACAAAGCTGTGATGATTTATGGAAAGTAAAATGTTTCAAATGAGGTTAATCTCGGGGAACTTAAAGACTTTAAATGGAACTTGGTATAAAATATAACTAACTATAAAATAGGAAACTGTTTTCCTTGACCTAAAACTCTAGAAAAAATGCAAGAAATTTTGGAAATAATAGTCCACATAAAAATATTATATTTTAATTAATATAAAGTCTACAAATCTTTTATATATTCTGTATAAATCATGTCGCTATATGTTTATTTTTTATTAACAAAATGGCATTATAATTGATTTTGTGGAGGGATAAACAATAAACACAATAGTAATTGTGGTAGAAAAAAAAAAACAAATTAACTACGGTGGTGGCTCCTACTCCTTGCGCCTGGCCCGGAGTCTCAGGGCCAGATAGGCGAATACTCGGAAGCTCACTATGAGAATGGCCAGACCCACGTAGTCCAGCGGCAGATCGGCGGCCGAGAAGTTGAGGGTCTCCAGGATCACCTTACCCGAGCCAGGACACGTCGTGTTCGAGGAGGTGCAGCTGATCTCCCCCGGCTCCACGTCCGCCCACTGGTTGATCAGCAGGCCCTCGTTGGCGTACCGGAACCAGGAGAGGTACGACAGCCACTTGAGGTAGACCGGCACGGATCCCGAGTTCAGGAAGAAGCCGCCGAACAGCAGGAAGGGTATGATCACCGGCGGACCCACCGACAGGGCCATCGAGGTCGAGGAGCTGGCGCACGATATCAAGTAGCCGAAGGACGTGGACACGTTGGCCACCAACGTCACCAGGGCCAGGCAGTTGAGGAAGTGCAGCACGCCGGGCCGGAGTCCGATCATCGGATAGGCAATTGCCGTGAAAACCAGCGGCACTGTGAGAAAAAGCGGCAGTTCGGCGATCGTCTTGCCCAGGAAGTACGTGTCGCAGCGGTAGAGGCGACTCCGGGCCTCCCGCATGAACACCGGCAGTTCGGAGGTGAACACCTACGGGAAAGATAAGTTTGGGTTAAAATTTAATAGGGATTTCCCTTAAATAAAGATATTTAAAATTATTTGACATTATCGGTGGCTAACGATAACCAAAAACTATCGATTAATGCCAAATGTAACCCTGCTTTTTTTTAATTTAAATTATTAGTTTAGTTTATCTTTCACCTAGTAAGGTAAGTTTGGGCTCAAATTTAATATGGATTTCCCTTAAATAAAAATATTCTAAATTATTTGACTTTATCGGTAGCTAACGATAACTAAAAACTATGGATTTATACCAAATGTAACCTTTCTGTGTTTTAATTCAAGTTATTAGTTTAGTTTATCTTTCAGATACTCACATTAATCGTGGCAAACACATTTTGGAAGGTCATGTTGGTAAGGAATAGGAAGATGGCTCCATTGATATTCATCACGCCCACTTGCGTCAGTTGTTGGCCCAAAAATATCAAGCCAATCAAGATGGCCACCATCTGGAAAGGATTCATATTATAAACCTGGGAGCTCTGGGATATTTTAAATATATTTTATTAGCTTCACGTAAGTTTTTACAATTATTAAGGCTATAACTAAGTTATTTACTTTTTAAAAAAATCAAGAAAATCAATCAAACTGAGAAGATTTCTGGGTGATATAGATATTTATTTAGTTTCTTCTTATTTTTTGTAAGTTTCTCCAATTAATTTATTTTAATTCAAGGTTAAAAGAGAGGCTACGCAAATATTTGTAGATATTTAAATTTGTTCTACAATATTTGGATGTTTTCCTATTAACTTTTTCTTCTAAGAACAAATAAAATAAAATAAAATTCACTTCTCCTCATAGCTCTTGGATATTTGAAATATATTTTATTCGCTTCACGTAAGTTTTTACAATTAATAAGGCTATAACTAAGGTATTTACTATTAAAAAAAAAATAGAAAAATCAATAAAACTGAGAAGATTTCTGGGTGATATAGATATTTATTTAGTTCCTTCTTATTTTTGTAAGTTTCTCCAATTAATTTATTTTAATTCAAGGTTAAAAGAGAGGCTACGCAAATATTTGTAGATATTTAAATTTGTGCTACAATATTTGGATGTTTTTCCTTTTAACTTTTTCTGCTAAGAACAAATAAAATAAAATAAAATTCACTTCTCCTCATAGCCCTCCCCGTCGCCGCCACTCACCGTTGTCTGGATGAGCCGCACTTTGACGAGCAGCGGCTCCTTGAGCACCGACAGCCAGGATCGCCACAGGACAGCTCGGAACTGCATGAACCAGGTGGCCTTGTAGGTATAGCCATTCTCCGGCTGCTCCAGCGGCTGCTGGAGACTCTTGGTGGCCAGCAGCTGCTCCATATCCCGGGCCACCTTGCTGATGGCAAAGTTATCGCAGATTTTGGCAATTCGCTCCCGGGACTCGATCTCCCTGCCAGGAACCACGGCCAGGACCTGCACATAGAAGTCCGCTGGATTGTAGTTCGTGGGGCACTGGGCACCGACGCTGCAAAAATAAGTATTTAAATTTATTTACAAGGATTCTTAATAAATTTCCAAGATATTTAAGCTTTGCTGTGGCTACTCACTAGGAGAAGAAGTCAACGGCCTCGCTGGGCGTGCCCAGGAAGGCCACCCTGCCCTCGGCCATCAGCAGGATCTTGTCGAAGAGCTCGAACAGCTCGGACGAGGGCTGGTGGATGGTCAGGATAACGGTCTTGCCCTTCTGCGACAGCTTCTTCAGCACCTGGACAACGCTATGGGCGGTGAAAGAGTCCAGGCCGGACGTGGGCTCGTCGCAGATCAGCAACGGGGGATCGGTGAGGGCCTCCGAGGCGAATGCCAATCGCTTCCTCTCGCCCCCGGACAATCCCTTGACTCTGCCCGGCACTCCAATGATCGTGTGCTGGCACTTGCTCAGCGACAGCTCCTGGATCACCTGGTCCACCCGGGCCACCCGCTGCTTGTAGCTCAGGTGCCGGGGCATCCGGACCATGGCCTGGAAGATCAAGTGCTCCCGGGCCGTGAGCGAGCCGATGAAGAGATCGTCCTGCTGGACGTAGGCACACCTGGCCTGCATCTCCTTGGCGTCCACCGGCTGGCCGTTGAGCAGCCGCATCCCGGAGGGCGACACCTGAATGCCCTGCGGCGACCGGAAGGCCAGGGCATTGAGGAGCGTGGTCTTCCCGGCCCCGGAACTGCCCATCACGGCCAGCAATTCACCTGGATAGGCCACTCCACAAACTGGAATCAAATGGGCAAGGAAAAAGCCATAAATGGATCATCTCAGCTTCCATCAGCTCAGCTTCAAAAGTGACACTAAACTGCCACTAAATGTACAAACTAATTGGCTCACCGTTCTTCAGCAGGTGCTTCCTGGGCGCCGGGATGTGTCGTTCGTTGCAGAAGAGGCCCCGCGTCCGGTTGACCAGCTGTCGCCAGCCGGAACCGGGCTGGTTGACCGCCCCGAAAATGTCCAGGTTGTGCCAGGCGTAGGTGAGGTTCTCCGCCAGCTGGCCATCGCTGGACCCGGATCCGGGGCCATCCGGGGGACTGGGTGGACGCAGAGTGCCATAGTTCTTTGCCCGCCCGAATCCCTGGCTGATGCAACTCTGGGAGGCGCCTCCGCTGTCACCCTGCACGGCGATAAGGAATAAATGAATTCAATGAACGAATTATGCTTGGCTTCGTCCTGCACTTGAATAAAATAATATATAATATAATATATAATATAATTTATATTATAATATATATAATATATAATAATAATATTTCAAGGACAGTTAAAGTTAAGTTTAATTTCATAGTATTTCTTTGTAATTAATTTCAGCGACTGCTTACTCCTCAATATTAATAATAAAATCTCTGTTAATTTCAAAATCAATTTCAATCAATATACAGCCTCCAAAAGTATGCTATGAAGTTTTTAGGTTACAGGTTAATCATTTTCTTTAAAGCCTAAAATTGTATAGCTTACTCTGGGACAACACTTTTAATAAATCCTATTGCTGTGACTTAATTTCCCATAGATTTTAATATAAGTTATATTTAAAGCAACTAGGAAATGACATATTATGATAATCCTCGATACATTTTTACTTCGAGTGTGACTTAAAAAGGTTGCGAAGGGAAAACTTTTTAATTTCACGGCGTTCGTCCATAAAAATGAAGGCGTTTGTGCATAAATCTTGGCTAGCCTGGCTAATCCCTATCCCGCCCATCGCCGAAAGCCATCCTTCCCACCCGCCGAGTCCTTTTTCGGCGGCGACCCATCTGTTTAATAAAAATGCCCAAAGTCCCGGAGTAGGCGAGGCCTATTTAAAATGTGCAAATTAGGGCAGACCATAAGCCGCAGCCGGCTGACGGCCTTGAGAGGGAGTGGGTGGAGCTGGGTGGCCCTAAGTCCGTGAGAGGGTGTCCTTGTGGGCTCACCATGTTGCCACTTCATAAGACAATTGCGAGTGTAAATCGCCGGCATCTTCGGCTTTTGTTTTCCAGGGGGGGCGGGGGGACTTTGAGCCCTGGCAGCTTTGTTTTTATTAAATATAAAACTTTAAGGACACTTGGCCATATAAATGAGCCGGAATCCTTATGAATGAGTTGAGCGAAGTGCGTATTTTTGGGCCCTTTCGAGTAGTAGTTTGCCATCAGCGCAATGAATATTTACTAGCGGAAAACGGGCCAATCCACTCAATTTACGAGTAAATATTTCTCAAGGGGGGATTTTCCAAGAGGATAAATTTCAGCTTGGAGTGAATTTTATTGGACTGCGATACCTATGGATATTTAGCTATAACATTGAAGCTTTTAATATAGTTTGGTTTTAATGTTCGTTTTTATAACAAGTAGTAACTGATCTGTGTAACTAACTGGGGATAAATAGTTAATTTAAGCAGGGGATAAAATGGCTTCATTAATATTAAATAAAATATTTTTATCGACATTTTCGATAGACGTAGAATAACTTTAATTGTATATCACAGAAGCTACTTGTACCTTAAAACCCTAAGGATGGGATATGATTATTATCGACATTTAAATATATAGCATTAAAATTTGTAATATAGCGTGGAAACAATGTTCTTCGTTTTATTATATTATATATATAAAATATAAAAATATTTCTATTAAAGTATACATGCTTATTGAAAGCATGAAACATGCTTATTGTTAGTAAGATAAATTGAAGTTGACTAAATTATAAATCGATTTTTTCGATAGACTGTATTTCTTTGATTATATCGCTATCATAGCAGCGTCTTGAATTGAGCAGCCCCTAATCTGCGAAGCTTCAACTTTAACAAGTTAATCGCTTATGATAGCTCAAGTTAAAGCTGATGCCGGATTAGCTCCCAACGGTTGATGGCGATTGCCAAACCCACTCCGCCGGCCCGTCGGTTTCCGCCCAGGTGGGGCTTCCCTTTCGAAAAGCCAGTAACCGAAGACGTTTGCGGTAAGAGCCACTTACTCACTCCCCCGCAAATATTTTCATTTTCATTTTCATAAACAATTTTCTGTTTTCCATTTGTGGGGTTTCCTGCCATCGCGTCGGCCTGCGGCCAAAGCATAAATAACAGGGATCCACTAATTGGCGTCCAGGAAAAATACAAAAAAAAAATATAAAGCTTAAAGGAGAAATATGTAAAAGTAAGAAGACAAAATGATGCCCACAATATGGAAAACATTTTATCCGGCGCTCTGCTCTCGTAATAATTTGTATAAATAATCATAAAAAATTAAGCAAAAAATGCTAGCAACGAGGAAAGCCAAATCCGCAGTAGGAGAGCCAAATAAAAGCTGACATTCAATAAAAGCCAGGAAAAAATGTTAAGAAATAATGTCCACCTTGCACTCAGCGCCTCCGGCCTCTAACTACAGGGAACTCTTGTTAAGCTTTGAATTTCAATGAATGTGTAATTATTACATGGACTTTGCTATATTTTTGGATTTTAATATTTATAAATGTAATTATTTCATTGGTTATTTTTTAGTTGTATTCTCTCTTTTATTCTCTATATTAATGGAAAAAGATGTATTTAATTTTATTGTTATTTTAAAGAGTAAAATTTATTTTAAAACTATTAGTTAAGCTTTGAATTTCAATGAATGTGTAATTATTACATGGACTTTGCTATATTATTGGATTTTAATATTTATGAATTTCGTTATTGATTATTTTATTGGTTAGTTTTTAGTTGTATACTCTCTTTTATTCTCTATTATTATTGGTAAAATATGTATTTAATTTTATTGTTATTTTAAAGAGCACAATTTAATTTAAGTTAAAGTTTTTATGTAAAGTTTCCTGCAAACACTTTTGTACTTTTTTAAATATATAATATATATGTTAACCATAAAGCTTCAGGATAATATGCTGTAGATAAAAGTATAAATATATATTATATTTTATCATTTAAGTATTATAGACTTGAATTTAAAAATATATATTTTTTTAAATATTATAAAATAGTTTATGGAACTATGAATTAGTAAAAAATATAAGAGAATATTAACTTGTGCCAAAACATTTATATAAAATGTAATACACTATTTGTATTTATTTTTTAAATTCCAAAAAAGGAAAAATAACTTGAAAAAATCGGAATATATTGTTCAAAGTTTCTTGCCTTCATAGGCCAGTCTTCACTGTTCTTCTGCTGCGCTGCCTCGCCACTGATTCTTCTAGACCCTCCTGTCCAGTTTTTGGGCTGACTTTTGCTTACGAAAAAAATGTACAACAAAAAATCGGTTGACGTGGCGAGGTGGACGCGAAAAAATGTAATATCCGTTACAGGCTCAGGGAGAGAGGGAGAGGGGGAGCCAGGGGGAGCCAGGGGGAGACAGGGGGAGACAGGGGGAGAGCCAAGTGCGAAAGAGATGGGCAGAGAGTCTCAGAGACTCAGACCTGGCAAAAAATTGTTTTCACAACAAATGAGGCCGAAAAATGTTATTAAAAAGTTTCCTTCTCCCAATCCCAGGCGCACCCCCGCCTCCGCGGGTCCTTATCTCCGTCTTCGGTTTATTCTCTTACTTTTCCCTTATTTTGCTTGCTGCAAAGATGCTACATTTCATATTTATTTAATTTTTTTCGCTTACTTCTTACTTTGCGTGCTATTTTTGAATTACTTATAAAGGAATTCGCGTGCGCGGCAGGAGAGGGCGCGATAGAGTGCGTTTCCCACGCCAGATGGCGCTTCAGCGGCAGGCAGTGTCCTGGATCCAGGATCCCAGGATCCAGCAGCCGGCAGGCGCCGGGCGGCTGGAGCCAGAAATGTTTTTGATGAACTTGACAAATGGAAATGACTGAATGAAGAAGCGACTCAATTTGTTGTGTTTCCTCTCTTATTTTCGTTGTTTTCCTTTTTTTTTCCTGTACTGTGTATTTTTATTTTGTATTTTCGTTTCCATTCTCATTTCGTCGAGTGTGCGAGTGAGTGGCTAATGAGTGCACTCGAATGTAATTCACTTTGATGAGAACCAAACAGTACAATTACTCGGTGCAAGCCGCCTAATTGGTCCAAAAACCAAAGATATATACAAATTGTGTTCAAAGAAAGGGACGAAATTCCAATAATGAGGCGATTATAAATATAAAAAACTCACAGCCATTAAATAATAATGTTTAAATAAATAAAAGGAAATATATCAGCGAAGAATATGATTTATCCTGCCAAGAAAATGTTCACCAAAACGGAATATAGCTTAAATTAAATGGAAATAATCTCAAAATATAAAGAAACTGATTTTAAAAACATCAGTCTATTAATTAAATAAAACAAGTATTTTTCCAAAGAGATACATTTAATAAAATAATTATTAATTGATGTTTTTAATGGGCAGATTAAATTGTATATGGTATATATTTATATATTATAATGTACTATTTATTCTGCCTATTATATTATAATATACTATTTATTCTGCCTATTAAAAAGTTCAATTAAATTATTATTATTAATTTATACTAAATAATTTATAAATATGTTCTGTTATTATTAACAATAAATGTTGAAGTTGTAAGCTTAGGATACTGATGGGTAAGAGTAGGCTGCTTTTTGAAACAACTGCATTTCCAAAGCTGCCTCTTATCCTGGACAATATCAATGACTGTTCTTGCAGCGTTTTAATATATAAACTATTAAATATTATGAATTATAATTATCAATTTATAATTATTAAAAATTTATAAAAATATGTGTATTTATATATAATAAACTCTGTATCCTTTTTCTTACTTATAAATATTTAAATTAAATTGTATTGTAAAAAGAAATGATATTCTCAAGTAATCAATTTACAGTTTACTTAATTTTTAGATTAAAGAGCTGCCACTAAAATTTCCAAAAACGTAGATAAAAAAATTATTTAGAAACTATTTTTGTTTATGAAATGTGTAAAAAATCTTCACAAATTTAATACAGTTTAAGTTATGGGAACAATAATTAAGTTTCCAATTTTAAACAGCACATAAAAGCATGAACAAGTTTGCTTTCAGTTTTAGCAGACATTAACCTCATCTTTCTGGCTTTTCTAATCTTTTTATGCTTAACATGTGCCACCTTCGAGGAATCCCATCCAGAAGGTACTACCTCGTTTTTTACAAGAGATTCCCAGGTGCGATACCAAGACACTAGCTTACAAAGATATGGTACAAAGGCAATAATCAGAGAGCAGATATCAGAGATGCTGAACCCAAGGCGTGGGCCTAGGCAAATAATGACCCAGATAAGACGAGATTGTACAATATCAAGTAGAACAAACACAGTATCAGACACAGAAACAGAAACAGATACGGCATCTTGTCTGCCCCGAGTTATAGACACCGAACAATGCTGTTTGGCCAACTTAAGCCGATAGATAATCCTCCCCACTACACTCCTCTATGCCATGCATGGCTGGCTACTTTTTGTTTAGTGTAGTTCTGCAGGTTAGAGGTTTGAAATATAATATAATTAAGCTTCAAAATAATATATATAAATATAATTAAGTTCATTTAGGTTAATTTATATATTATTTCATTCACTATTGTGAACTTCAAATGGGAAATTCTCGAATAATTGATGGGTTGCTGCCTAAAATAAAAGTTTTCTTTTAAAAATGTTGAGTTATGGGAATTACAGTAAATTAAGCTTCAAAATACCTATTTTAATATTTAAATATTTAATATATTTAATATATTAAATATTTAATATTTAAAATGTATAATTAAGTTTATTTAGTTTAATTTATATATTATTTCATTCACTATTGTGAAGTTCAAGTGGGAAATTCTCGAATAATTGATGGGTTACTGCCTAAAAAAAGAGTTTTCTTTTAAAAATGTTGAGTTATGGGAAGTACAGTAAATTAAGCTTCAAAATACCCATTTTAATATTTAAATATTTAAATATATTAAATATTTAATATTTTAAATGTATAATTAAGTTCATTTAGGTTAATTTTATATATTATTTCATTCACTATTATGAAGTTCTAGTGGGAAGTTTCCGAATAATTGATGGGTTACTGCCTAAAAAAAGAGTTTTCTTTTAAAAATGTTGAGTTATGGGAAGTACAGTAAATTAAGCTTCAAAATACCCATTTTAATATTTAAATATTTAAATATATTAAATATTTAATATTTTAAATGTATAATTAAGTTCATTTAGGTTAATTTTATATATTATTTCATTCACTATTATGAAGTTCTAGTGGGAAGTTTCCGAATAATTGATGGGTTACTGCCTAAAAAAAGAGTTTTCTTTTAAAAATGTTGAGTTATGGGAAGTACAGTAAATTAGGCTTCAAAATACCCACTTTAAAATTTAAATATTTAAATATATTAAATATTAAATACTTAAAATGTATAATTAACTTTATTTAGTTTAATTTATATATTATTTCATTCACTATTGTGAAGTTCTGGTGGGAAATTCTCGAAAAATTGATGGGTTACTGCCTAAAAAAAGAGTTTTCTTTTAAAAATGTTGACTTATGGGAAGTACACTTTTTTTTTAATTTAAAAAACTGTATAAACAGTAAAATGAATTAATTTTTCATGCCTTAACTGTAGTTTTATTTAAACAAAGAAAAGCATTCTCTTAGCCACTAACTAGTACTTGTCTAAGCCTCTTTCACAGACTTTTATGCCATTTTCTTGCGCAATTTTGCGGTTGCGACTGTTCTCACGATCCGAAACCAACTATATATGTGTGGCAATCACCTTTATTACCCAAATGCTTCCGATAGATAATACTCACATTGTTCAGATGCTCGGCGGACGGGTGCTTGCTGCCCCCGCGGATTAACAACTCCTGATCCTCTTGGCCCATTGCCGTTCCTGGTTTTCCTGGTCTCCTCGCGACGTGTCTGGGCTAGTGCACTCGAAAAAAATACGGCCACTGTAATTGGTATTTAATTGGTGGAGTAAACCGTTCGGAGCCTCGTCACGAAACCGCTGGCAAAATGCAACTGAAGGCGGACGTTGACGCTGGTTAATGCGGCAACAGAGCCGAAAGAGACGGCGCGATAGGCGGCCGAAAGAGACGGGTAGGGTGGCCCAGAGAAAGAGACAGGGGGAGCCGCGCAACTCTGACTTTGAGTGGAAATGACATGCCGAGTGAGAGAGAGGAGAGATAATCGGAGGCACTCTAAGGAGTGGCACTTTGTCATACCCTTGAAAAGTGATCTTTCATTTGGGGTTTGCATTATGGAAGTTTCCAAGGGAAAATAAACTTATATAAACTTTGGTTGTAACTTTCTTTGTAATCTTAAAAAATATAGATAAATATCTGCTTGTAAAATATTTAAAAAAAATAATAATAAATATATATATTTAATATAAATTCTTGAACTGTGGGGCTAAACCTCCCTAGACTAGCTGAATGCTGATTAGGATGAGAGCCAGGTAGGCGCTTCTTATCACCTTCTCTTAACGTTCTTTAATCCGTCACATTTCGGGGGTACGCACTGTACTTTGCATGCATGATTTATCAAACGTACGGCGACTGTTGTTGATGCTTAACCCCCCAATGCCCCATGCCTCAGCCCCCCGTTGTCATCGTTAGCACCGAGCTCTGTACTCCGTACGCTGGACCAGCAGTTCCGGACTCCGTCCGCCGCCAGCTGTCCGGACATTATCAATCTTCATCATCATCGCCATACGGAGCTTGACACAGGCCTCGGGGGCTGGGATGCCGAGGCGAGGGGCTGTCAATATCGTTTTCATCGTTTTCACGGCCAATAAGGTAACACTTTAACCCGGAGAAGGAGTCTACACCTTGAACTGGGTTATAAACTGGGCTTAAACTAAATAATTAATATATCTTCCCATATTTTAAGATCTATATTGGCTGGTATATGTATATTCCTTACAGAGTTGGCTTATAGGATTCCAATTTCAACTCTACTAATCCAAAGTAAAATATGTGATATATATGATAGATCTTATCCATTTCTTACTTACCTTTCTGACCCATTTGAGCCATTTTTTAAAGCAGCTCAAAGTCGCACAAAGTGGGCTCTGTGTTCGAGCCCTGAGGGATTTTCTTTGTGAGCCGATCAACATTCAGCGGCCAAGCAGACAACAAAGCCATCCCAGTGTCTCTCTCAATAATTCTTACTCACTGCATCGCACTCCGGCTGGCTTTTTCTATTTTTTTTTTGTCTTCCAGTGACACTTCTGGGGCTTCCCCGACACTCTGAGTTTGAGTGAGGCTTAAAGCGGGTTTTTCTCCTGTTTAAATCTGCCTAGTGCTGCCCTTTACTCACTCAAATGATATAAACTTATTTTTTCTGGCCAACAATTGATTGTCACTCGGTTAAAGCTATTTTTTTGTTGGCTTAACCCGATTATAAAATGCTCTTAGGGCTTTAAGTACTGTTTTAATTGGCAGCTTAAATAAGTAATATGAGTTATATTAAGGGAAATGTAATTAACAGATTCATTTACTGTAATGCTATATTCTTGTTTTTCTTTAAGTGAAAAACAGTTGAAATAAAATTAATAATAAAAGTATTTAATACACTTTACTGCATAAGCAGCATACCCTGTAGAAATAGTAGGGTAACTTGAGCTAAAGGGTAGTTCTTTTTATTTATTTCAAACAAGCTCGCACAGGTAAATCTCTGGGAACGAAGGGCAGGCGGGGAGTTCCTCCAAAGGTTGACTTAACCCCCGTCCTTTGCCTTAACCCATGCAAATTATTGACGCGGACACCGGGTTCAATAAATCTGTGTGTGTTGGTGTGTGTGTGTGTGTGTATGTTGGTGGAGAAACTTTTCGCTAATCAGACAGCTTTCTAGTTCATTGCTTTACCGAACCCCCTTGCTGCCACGCCCCTGTCCGTGACACACCGCCCTTAACGCCCACTTTCATCGCAGACGCCTAGAGGTGGCCTAAACCGATATATTATATTGAAACCCTGTATAGATAGTTATTGATACCAAATAAAATAATTTTATAAATTATTTAAGCAACAGAGTTTTGGTTTAGAAGTTGTCATAATAGGAATGGTATTTAATATGAATATATACAAAAACGATACTTTGATCGGTCTGCCATTTTCGATATATTGATAACCATTAATTGATATCGATTCTTTTCAATTTATCCCCTCCAAATTGCCCATCCTTGGCTGTAATTGCCAAGTAAATCAGCGCTGCCATTTGCCAAGCCCGAAAAGTATATTCCCTGTTTTTTTAGAGGTTTCCTGGGGGGGGTTAAAGGGGTTTCCCAAGGATGAGGACCAGGGCAACCCACTCCGCCATTTCTGTGGATAATGTAAGAGGGCGGCGGCTGCCAAAGTTTGGGCAACTTTTAAAGAGAGGAATGTGTTATGGGTTCGGGTCACATAGTTAGTTAGTCCCGCAACTTCAAGCCAAATGACTGCAGAAGGGACACGGCCATGGAGTTAAACGTTTGTCAGCCATCGGTGGTGGAGATTTATGGGGCTGTTTCTGGCGAAAAGTTTTCCAAGATTTTACCAGGTTCCACTGGATTTAAATTAGCCGAGATCTCCGACCGAACTTTCCCCAGATTCCGATTTGTTCGGAAATAAATGTCCAGCTGAGAAAGACTTAAAATACAAATAGGGGGGATGTTGGCTATTCGAAAATTAAAAGTCCTTAAGGAAATAAAATATTTCCTTATGAAGACAATTTATATAGTTCAATCGCCATCGTTTCCATAAGCTCTAAACTGTTTTGTTATTCAAAGGGCTCTATCCTTACCCATTTCAGCGCAAATAAAATACTTTTCACTCCTGGGTCCATTTTTCACGCCCTCATCTTACTTTTTACGTATCATCAATTCGACGCTTCCGCTTTCCAGCTGCTGATGAATTTGTTTATGCAAAGGACACAAAGGATGCGAGGGACGGGCAGCCCTGTCGGAACCAATTTCGACTTCATGGCAATCACTTCAATCTTGCCTCGCCTAGTTGGTCGCCAGGCAATAAAACCGACTGAGTCTGGCAAATATTTGGCGATATATACATTTATATATATGTGTATTATTCATGCCCTTTGGAGGGGTCTTTTAAGTCTGATGGAAAGCTGAAAGAAACACTAGGGAAGTGCTTAGTAATACTTAAAATATTTCAAGTATTCCCCAATTAATTATTCTGATGAAATATGAAATATTATATATATATATTGTAGCCTTCACAATTTGTTTTGGGAATAAGTTAAGCATTTTACAATGTTAAGAATTTATAAAATGCACTCTAGGTTATATTCGGGACCTGGAGAAATTTGTTTGCAATTTCTCTTATCTTTTTATATTGTTGAATTTCGCTTCCGTTTCCTATTACAGGACATTCAGGCGAAGGCTCAGGCTATGTGACATGGGGCTGGAAACGCAGGGGTGCTGTATGCCAGGAGCCTGCAGAGGGGGGGGCTGGCGGAAAGAACTTATAGACGAGGCCTATGCCAAGCGGAAGTCGCCATTCGCTTACAGCACGCGCGCGTCTCATAAAAACGTATCAAAACATCCGCTGGGAGTCATAAAAATTTTGCACTCAGACTTCGCTTTTCGCCCAGTTTTCCCCCACGTTTCCTTTTCCCTTCTGCCTTTTCCCAGCCTCCTGATTTTTCCTGATGCAGTTTCTAACTTTCCTCCGCCATTCTCTGGCTCTGGCTCTTGCTCTCTCTTTTCACGTGGGACTACGCGGCGTATGTGTAATCTAATAAAATTTGCTGTTTATGTGGCAACAGGCTCTGCTTGTTCTTCCCCCTTTCTCTCTCTTTCTCTCTCTCTCTCTCTTCTACTCTTTCTGGCTCGCTAACTAGCTTTCTTCAAGTGTTTTCCCTTCACCCCTTGCCGCCGCTTCTTGGCCAAGTTTAGCCACTTTTTCCCCCTCATTCGTGCAACTGTTGCGCTGCTTTATGGCACAATGGCGGAGGATTTAGGAATGCGAGTTAACTGCAGCATATGTACTATGTGCTTGGGATGTACTTTACTTTCCCTTGAAATATCGCCAAAAATATCGAGATTACGAAAAGTAAAGTCGATAAATATCGAATATATAGAGGGAAGATATCGACAATCCCTACGGATATAAGACTCATTAAAAACGTGATTTGATGTACTGTTTTTAGCATACTTTTAAACATAATAATATAAATTTATTTTAATTAATTAGCTTATTTAATAGTTCTTAGGATAAATATATAATATAAATAATATAATATAAAATACAAATTTTGTTTACTCGCTAAAATATCATTCATTGCCTAATTTTTATTTGAGACAAAAAGGATATAAAAACTGAGTAATTAAAATTAATTCTTGTATGTTTTGTTGTGGCATATGAACATAATAATATGTGATCTTAGGTTCGTGGGGATTTTCCTGAAAACATATAGATTAAAAATGTATTGTATATCGAAACTTGTACGATCCCTAAACAGTGAGCCCAGAAATGGCAGAGGGCTGCTATGCTAAGGCAAAAGTTTGAGTCTAACGAAATTCTTTATTGCTCCAAGGCAGTTTGAAATAGATTAAGGGCTGTACAGATTCAAGAATGTATGTATATTCACTTTAAGAACTAATATTAAATAAATTAAGTTGTAAATAATAACAATATAAAGGAATAAAATAAGGGAAAATATTATTTATGATGAGTACGGCTTCAGTTTTAAGTAATAACATATATTTTCTATTCAGTATGTACTATTTATATTAGTTAAATTGTATATATAAATAGTAAAGTGTAAATAATAACAATATAAAGGAATAAAATAAGGGAAAATATTATTTATGATGAGATACGGCTTCAGTTTTAAATAATAACATATATTTTCTATTCAGTATGTACTATTTATATTAGGTAAATTGTATTTATAAATAGTACGGCTTCAGGTGCTGTAAATAGTTTAATGTCTGACCGATTTGTCTTTAATTTATTTCCTAATTCCCCTAAAGCTTTGTACTGCTGTATAGTATTTTATGTAATTTATCCGCTATACCCATTCTACGCCTTTCAGGTCGGTTGTGGTTGCAGATATTTATTTTGGCGAAAAAGCGAGTCGAGATAGTGAATCTGGTTTTAAGCGGCTTGTGCCTTAAATACAATTATCGCTTAACCAGCATACAGCTCAAAAATAAAACTGGGATCGTTTATGGGGAAAACACCAGCAGACACATAAAAAAAAAATGAATATGCATATTTGCGCGGGGCTCGAGCTTATCGATAAATGATTTTCAGGCCGCATTTATAGGCGGATATTGGATGGCTGGCTAAATCCCGCGAAACGATGATAAATCTCCTCTTAGGAAATTATTATTATTATATATTTGAGCACAACAACTGGCGGGAAATGGGAAAAAATAAATACCTAATATAAAGTATAAAGTGAAAGGAGGGGATAATATTCTTGCATCATTTCCTTGTGGTCCTGGGTCTGGGGCAAGGCTGTCCTTGTGTTATTTTCAGCCATTAATCATGACAAATCGGAAGACAAGCAGCAGCCAGTGACATTTGCCGCCTGTTGCAATTTAATTAGATTAAAAATGCATATAATTTATCAAAACGCGAGGGAAAAAGGGGGAAATGTGTTGGGGGAAAATGTGAAAATGTGAAAATGCGAAAATGGGATATGCCACATGTCACAAGACATATTCCAGAGAGTAAAAGTAAATCCGAAGGGCTTTCTCCTGTCTCCCATCACAGACAGTCATACAGTAAAATAATTTAATTGCATTACAAGAATAAAGGCGAGTGGAGCCCACAGCAAAAACAAAAAAAGAACATATATAATCAGGAAAGTGAGTAAATATGCATATGAAAGGAGCGTAATGACAATGAAAATGCGTAGCTAATTAGCAAACTGACAGCACAAAGGGGCCAAGAACACATACTATGTGCGGGCCAAAATGGGCTCCGGCGGGTGTGGATATTACGTATCCGCACCGTTAGACAGGGCAATGAATTATGCAAAAATATATAGAGAGCGAGGGCGAGGGCGAGGGAGGGGGGGCAGCGAGATCCTTTTGTTATTTAATTTTCATTCACTCTCATTTCCCCTTCTTCGCTTTTTTCCACGTCTCTGTTCTGCTCTGTTCTGCTCTGTTCTCTCTTCCTTTTTTCTGCCACAACATTTGACATTTTGTCACATTTAAAAAATATTACAAAGGTTCTGCCGGGGCGCGGGGGGCGCGAGGGGGAGGAAGTGAAGTTGTGCGATATAAGCCACGTACTAATATGCCATCTAATTTGTTATTCATGTGATTTAAGCGCGTCAAAGAAGATTAATGACTGAAAGCGCTCCGCACCAAATTGAAAAGTGGCAAAAAGCCAAAGCAAAGCTCATAATAACAAAAGCCAACGGGGGCGAGGGCGGGGGCTGCAGTGTGATTGCGGTGTCTAAGGGATAATTTAATAATGCCCAGATTGGTTAACCCCTCAGCACCCCGGCTTACCTCATCTCCTTAGTGGGTAAGCCTTAATGTGAAATAAAATTCAATTAGAGCACTTTGCGATTAACCCGGCGAGCGCTTGGAGCCTTGACTCGAAACGGGGTACCAGTATTTAAGAATGTTATAGATTTTTCTATATTCCAAACATAAGTCTTGCTAAAAATAGTACAAATAAATTCTAGATAGTTTTATTGCATTCGAATTTGCATTTTACAAAAGCTTTTCGCTTTAAAAATGCCTCACATACTTAAGGGCACTGTATTTGCTGGCTGACTGACTCACTGAAAATAAACATGGAATTGTTCAGTTTTTGGATATCTCTTACGGGAAGAGATATATATATAAAATATATAAAAAATTTAAAATATATAGAGTACATAAAATATGGCAGGTGTATAAAATATTTTAAATATATTAAATATATTAATAAAAATATATCAATGCTGGCTATATTAAGATTTAAAGTTAATACAGGATGAGGAGGAAGTGGCTCCTTTGTAAGTATTTTATTGCAAATAAATATATTAAATTAGTATTTAATTGAATGCAAATAAATACACTAAATTTGTATTTAATTGAATGTTTAACGATTTATTTGTTAGTAATTATAATTATTTTTTATATTTATTATGTACTATTATGTATATGGTTAATACATCTTTTGATCGGACCAAGGTCCCCATTTGTAAGTATTTTATTGCTTATAAATATATTAAATTAGTATTTAATTGAATGCAAATAAATACATTAAATTAGTATTTAATTGAATGTTTAACGATTTATTTGTTAGTATTTATAATTATTTTTTTTTTATTTATTATGTACTATTATGTATATGGTTAATACATCTTTTGATCGGACCAAGGTCCCAAGCATTCAAAAAGTGCCTCATTTGTAAGCATTTTATTGCAAATAAATATATTAAAATATTTACAATTAGTATTCAAATTAATGTTTAACGATTTATTTTCTAGTAATTATATTTATTTTATTTGCAATTATTTAATATATATTTAATTAAGTTTAAGTTTTATTTCAATTCTTTTCTATTTGTTTGCGCCGCCGAACCTCTTTAAAATTTCTCCTACTTCTCCTACTTAAAAGCTAAATAAAATTAGCTATTATTCTACACATAAATTTAAGAAATATTAAATATATGCTATTTTATGTGTTCTTTTAATTTTTTTTAATATTTATATATTTATCCTGCTTATTTTATACCCAAAATACGCGTTTAAACAAACAATGGACCAAAATGTGTCTTCAAGGAAACCGAAATTAGTTGGAATTTGCAGAGCGAGAAAAGGAGAAGGAGTCGGTGCAGGGGCGGGGTAGGGGGTAGCCACGAGAAGGAGGAAGTCCTGGCTCCATTGTTGGTTGTTGGTGGAAGTTTGCGTGCCGCAGCTATTAGCTTTTGTCTGTTTGCAAATGGCTTTCGCACTGGCTCTTTGATGCGGTCACTCGGTGTGGGCGAGGTCAAAGGTTGCGGGGGTAAAACTTTGAGAGTTCTTTTCACCGCAAATTAAAGTGCACAAAATGCTAAAGTTCCCAGTGAAATATTTACGAGACAGCCGGCGGACAGTGGGAAATGGGAAATGGGAAATGAGCCAAGGCGCAGGCCCCCCTCCTCCTGCTGCTGCTCGTCACCGGGCTTGAAAAATAGCTTTGTTCCAATAGCCAGGAACTGGGAACTGGGACCTGGGGGCAGGAGGAGCTGCTGAACTGGCCGAAGGATTTTCTGCGGTTTTTCCCATACCCCCTCTCCCCTCTCTCTTGCCAGAAGCAACAGCTTCGCAAAAATTGCAGCCACCGCCGCCGCCGCCGCCTGCATTGAGGAAGCTAAGCTCAGATATTTTCCCGCCCGGTCTCCGGTGGCTGCGGCGGTGGAGGAAATGCCCACCGGAAAACTCTACGCTCACAGCTTCCACTGGCAAAGTCTTGAGAAAATGTGCGGCTTCTGCGGTTCCTACTTGAGAAATCTAATTAGACAAATAACAAAAGCCCCGCTTGCCAGTAAAATCTACTCACTAAGGGATATTAATAATAAGTTTCGGTTGACGGTACACGCAAAACTTTCAGGCCAAAATAATTCCAATCTATGAAAACTTTCGGCATGCGGTCAATAAGTTTTGCCAATGGAATTGCACAGTTCCTTTGCCTATTATCATAATGTTCAGTTTATATTTTTGCCAACAGCAACAGCTCTTTACAAAACAATCAAAAAGGGGTCTGTGGGTTATTTGGCGGAGGGATAAATAATTAAACCAAATAATCATGAGCAGAAATGATAGAGAATATATAGAAAATAAATAATTAAACCAAATAATCATGAGCAGAAATTATAGAGAATATATCAAAAATACTTGTAAACAAATTTGAAAATTAAATGAAAAGAGGTCTAAAGAAAATATGCTAGATTAAATATAAGATTATTTGGCGGAGGGATAAATAATTAAACCAAATAATCATGAGCAGAAAAGATAGAGAATATATAGAAAATAAATAATAAAACCAAATAATCATGAGCAGAAATGATGGAGAATATATAAAAAATACTTGTAAGCAAATTTGAAAACTTAAAAAATAAGAGGTCTAAAGAAAATATGCTAGATTAAATTTAAGATTATTTGGCGGAGGGATAAATAATTAAACCAAATAAACATGAGCAGAAATGATAGAGAATATATAAAAAATAAAAAAAAAAACCAAATAATCATGAGCAGAAATGATAGAGAATATATAAAAAAGAAATAATTAAACCAAATAATCATGAGCAGAACTGATGGAGAATATATTAAAAATACTTGTAAATAAATTTGAAAATTAAATAAAAAGAGGTCTAAAGAAAATATGCTAGATTAAATTCTAGAAAGGAACATATTAAATATATTAAAGGGAAACCTCCTTATTAATATCAAACAAAGCCACCTTTAACTTGAAAAATAATATTGTATAATATATTCTTAATATTGGCAACTTTTTTGGATTTAAATTTACCTATTTAGGCACCTATTTAAATAGTTTTAAGGCTAAGGAATAAGTTTCTCATATTCTATTTCCGAATTATTTGCTCTTATGTTAGTTTTTATATGTTATTCCGCTTTTAGTAGTACGCTTTAAAATAAAACATAAAAAACAAATTAGCAAATGTAACGTTTCTTTTCCTTAATTCCGCAAATCAACTTCCATTCTGAGAATTCCTCATAAATGCAGATACTTCCATTAAGTCCGGAAGCTTTTATCTCCGCTCCACCTTCTGTGATTATAATTTACTTTTCGGCTGTTATTTTCCGCGGCGCATTTTCCGACTAACTCTCGTTAAGTTTCAGTGCACGGCCGTTGGCTGGCGCTTTATGGCAGTACATTTCCACAGGAAAAGCATTTTCCATATGCCTGCAAATACACTGAGCGAAAGCAAAGATTATAAGGAGCTGGAAAAATATAAAAACCAGTTAGAAAATACACCAAATGAACCCTTTTCTTTTTTGTTTTTAAATGTATTTTCCCTTTAAAATCTCTTCAAATCTGTTTACTTTCCTTGGAGATCTAATTTTTTTTGCTGTGCTTAGTTCCGACCTGACTTATTACTGGCAGCACAAGGAGCAGGAGCAGGAGCAGGACCCCCGTCACACACACACACATATGGCCTGTAAAAATGAAAATGGCGCTACTAAAATGGGAAATGAAGAATGACAACATCAAATTAGCTTCATAAAAATGTCGACTCCGCTGCTCCCTTCCTGGTACCAGGTGCTTGTTTCTCTTCCTTTTTTTTTTTTGTATCCTGGGGGTGTGAAACAATACAGTTTATAAAAATGAGAGTGCAAAAATATTTTTATGATAAATGACTGTAAACGAGCACGTGAAGCGACAAAGCGGAAAAGGGAAAGCCAAGGACATTCCATAGACATAACCGTGCTGCTGTCAACCACACACGCACATGCCAGCACACACCCGCACACCCGCACACCAGCACACACCAGCTTACACCCGCACTCACGCACACCCGCAAGGACATCTATATGACAGGAGAATTTTCGGCGTCGACGTTGACATTGACGCCATTTCCGGCCGACGAGACGCGACGCGACGCAACGCAAGGCTGGGAAAGCAAGGTATGCCATGCCAGCAACAGTTGTCCTTTGTCGCCACCCCCTTCTCCTGTCCCTGCTCCTGCTCCTGTTCCTGCTCCTGTCCCTGCTCCTGCCCGTGCTCCTGCTCCTGCCGTCCTTCAGGATTTTGGCCCGAATTTCTGCAACCCCAACCGCCACGCCACTCCGCCTGCGGCGACATGTGTCATACGCACACTGATGTAACCTAGCCGGGTTTTATTTTTATATTTCTTTCTATTTTTTTATATTTCTTTTTTTATACTCTGCTGGCTCGGCGGCTGATAGATGGCAAGTTTAGCGATCTAGTTGTCGAGTTGACGCGATAAGTGAATGAGGGAAATAACATGTACTTGGCAGCGGGAATAAAAACACATGTCAGAAGGTCTGGGCTCTGCGAATCTACAAAATGTGAAATATTACCAGAGCTGAGGCCGAGTTTTTGAATTTATATGGAACTTTATATTAGAGAAAGACAATATCTAGCTTTTTTAGTAACATTTCTGTGCTAGAATAATGTTTAAATAATATAAAACTGTATGTTATGGGTGGGATAACCTATTAGTTAAAGCTTTTTAACTTTAATTCCTTTTAAAATTAAGTACCAACTTGGCTTCAGTTAGAATTAAGTTTAAATAATATTGTAATATTTTAAAATTATATATATATTATATATTGTATATATTATTATATATATATAATTTATTTTAATATTTATTTAAGTTGATGAGTATTTTAAACACTCTCTTACTTAATAATATAAATTCACAGTTAAAAAAAAAAAAGAGACTGAAAGCAAACTGTTTTTCCACAGAAGACGTGAGGCCTCTGCTTATGTTTTAGAACTAGAATTAGTTATTTAGTAATTTATAAAAAATGTTCTGACAATTTAAAAACAAAGAAGATTGTCTTTACCATAATCGCCAGTTTCTGGCATTTTAATTTTGAGTTTGTCTTTGCCTATTAACGTTTGTTAGGCACCTTCTGAAGATCAATTAAGCAAGTATTTAATTATAAATTAATTCTTTTCTGACCCCACCTCATATTTGGAAATAAAATATTTGCTCTGGGCGTGTATTGACACCAGAGACTAAATATATTTCCTAAGGGACTGCTCGATTGTTTTTAATTAATCGATTAAGTGCTTTCGAGCAGCACTTACCGAGCAGGATCTCCCCAGGAGCGGAGGATGCGATATCAAAGGACCCTCCACAAAGGTGGCGCAGGGACAAAGGCGTTGGGATTGCCAGAGCCAGGGCTTAGCCGGGTCGGGAGCTGGGGCTTCCCCCGCCCGCCACGCCCACAATCTTCTTCCTCGACTTTTCCTTTATGAGGGCATGTCAAAAAGGAAAAAAAAAAACACCAGCAGCCAACGTGGAATAAGATTAAAGAAAAAGGCAGAGGGGAATATATATAAAAACGACTTCCTCTTAGACGACGCTTTTAGCTAAATTGCGACAAAAATGAGCAGCGCTAGAGGGAGAGAGAGAGAGAGTGGGGAAGAGAGAGGGAGGATGAGACAGGGGGAGGGCAGGGGGAGGAGTAGACAACGACTAAAATAATAAAAGAACAATGTCAAAGAAGTTGGGCACATAAATAAGCTCTCAGGCCCTTCCTGTGCCTGTTTTTACATACAGCAGAGTCCCCAATGCTAGCAGCAATTTGCTTAATTTTTTTAAATATTAAATATATGTATCACATATATACTTAAATATAAATACTGTACTATAAGAACTAGAATTTAAATTAAATTAAAATTTCCTTAATTTCCTTAATTTTTTTAATTCCAAAAAAAATGTATCACATATATACTTAAATATCAATACTGTACTATAAGAATTAGAACTTAAATTAAATTAAAATTTAAAATTAACCTATAATATAGCTTAATAAGTATTTTAATCTATTAAATATATGGAGTTTACCGAATTTAAAGAATAAGTGCTATCTTTTTATAGTTAGTTCCCATTCTACATATTTACAAAAAAAAAGTCAAAGTCCTCACACTAAAATTCCCAACTATTGATTTAGTATTTAAAAGAGAGTTTCTACCTTACATAGTAAATAATATTTATAAGTAATTTTTGCAGTAAATGCTTATTTTAAATATATTATAAAATATCCCCAAGAGATTTTTGCAAAAGTTTTTCAAGTTTCTTTAGACAAAAAAGATTATTTATATATATATAACATAATATATAAATATAATATTAATATAATATTTATATTATAACATGCCCCTATGGTGTTGCCCGCCATTGTAAGTGCGAATGTGTGATTAGGATAAATGTGCACGCTTCCAAATTGATGTGGTTGTGTGCGACTGTGTGTGTGTGTGTGTGTGTGTGTGGAGGACCGGAAGCGGATATGCGCTGCAATTGTCATCCAAGGTTTGGCCCCGAAATGCGTGCCTAGGTGGGCGCCATCATAATCATTATCCGCCCTTAGCTGTCCTCTACACTCCCTGACTTCTCCCGCTCTTCCGGCCGCCCCCGCTCCCCCCCTTGTCCTGATTTTCCCCACACCCACCTGCCACTTACCCCCCACCCCCAGCAGCTCGATTTATTTGCGCATTTGTTTGCCTTTGTCGGCACTCATTCATATCGTGGACTCATACTCATACTCAGAGTAAGAAAAGTACGAAGCAGGACCCTCACATATGCTCCATTTTCTTTATTAATAAATACAGAGAGAACATGGGCAGACGATGGGGCATATAGTCGATTCCCTGGTCAGAAATCATGTATGAATCATTCATCTCGCCCTCTGATTCATTCATAAGTGAATAACTTTCATATTTGGCTGGAAAGTGACTGAAACCCGAGCGAGTGTATGATTAAATGCGTTTGCCTGGATGAATCATTTGTGGTGGAGTGACATGGGATTTGATTAGGCTAATTCAATGTAGGAACACTTTATAAGAACTTCAATGTAAAGTATGTATTGTATTTATAAAGTTTTTGCTTTTATTTGTATGATTTCAGTGTAATATATCTTAGTCTTGGGTATAAAAACTATTTTTACTTTAAAGGTAGAAGACTCTGGTCTTGTTTTTATTGAGGTTTAATAAACATACTTAGCAAAGTAGTACTTATATGATAAGAATTTCCCTAAAAAATAAATAATATCGAATAAGATGGCTGTAAAGTTCGTCAGTTTGACTTGGTGTAGTGTGCCCATTCCTTCTTGTAACAATATTAGTGTGGCCTTAGTTTAAAAAGTAAGCGCTCTGGGGCCTGACAATGACTTTTCTAATTGTCTTACTTATTAGCTAAAGTATTAAATATATATATATATGGCAATGACTTTTCTAATTGCTTTACTTATTAGCTAAAGTATTAAATACATTTTTTTTTAGACTTTGTACTGCTATTCCATTTCCTGCTTTTAAGGGGTCTCTTCCTGTCACTGACTGGCGGACTGACGGACTGGCGGACTGGCGACTGGTGACTGGCTGCTGTGCCCTTAGCGACGGCCTTCCGGTGAAGGGAAGTCGCTTTCCCCCTATTTTCGCAGCCCCTCGGCACCTATTTGCGGCTGTCATTCAGCGAATTTCCGCCTGTTCACAGTTAATTGCGGCTCAGCAGTTAATCGTCATTACGGACACATGTGGGACCCCGTGCCCCCCCCTGGAGGGACTGCCACCGACGCACTTCCGCCAACCTTTGACCCTGTGCCACCCCCCAAAGTCACCCAGTCCCCTCCAGCCCCCTCCAGCTAACGCCGCATATCACTTACAGGCTGCTCTGGGATGCCGTTTGTCTGTTTGCGGTTTTGATTGTCACTTGATGTGTTGTGATTATGATGTGTGTGTGTGTGTCTGTGTGTGTGTGTGTGTGTGTCTCGGGGTGTGTGGGCGCCCATCTGTCTCCATGTGTGTGTGTTTCAGCCACTAATGTGGTGATTTGTGTAAATTTGCTTGTCGAATGCCCTCGAATATGTTAGCCCATGTTTGACAGGCTTTTTTCTCTCGCTTCTAGGCTCCGTCTCCATCTGGGCCTCCTTCTCCGCCTCCCCCCTGGAAATTCCTTCCTCCCTTGGCTTTTTTTGCTGCGAAAAGGTCCTCGAAATTTATGCTCTCACCTGCTGCCGCCAACACACACATAAAACTGAGCCAAAGGTAAAGGTAAAGGTAAGGCAAAATCATAATTTCGAGCTTTTTACTTCTTTGTTTTTAAGTCAAAGTCAAAGAAATTTAGGAGGGCTTGCCGGGCGCCAGGTAGAGGGCACCAGGTGCGTCCAATGCTCTCGACAACTTTAACACTTGTAGGGAAATTCCAGTGGAAACACCGTTGTTTCGAGGGGGTTGGTACTTCGGGGCTTCTGAAATTTGTCACCGAGCTTATCGAGATAATACTAATATATAATGTGAGTGAGTGGATAGCACTTGTCAAGGTGCCTAGATATGAGGAATATAACACTGTACTTTGATTGTCATTAAGGATAGTATTTAAGAGCAAGCTTAATAATTCAGGGAAGATATTTTATTTATTTTGTGAGAAAATATTTAAGAGTTAAGCTACATTACATTAACATTTCCAATCTAATATAAATAATAATAACCTTATTAAATAGCAAAAAATTCACTCAAAGTTTTTTATATATATTTTAATCGAGGAGTTTTTAATACCAGTTTCAAATTTCATGTTAAGCTAAAAACTTCCTATTTTTTATTTCCAAATTAATTAAGTGTATATTTGTGAGAAAATACTTAAGAGTTAAGCTGAGTAAAAATATTACTTTTACACTTCCAATCTAATATAAATAATAATACACTTATTGAAAAGAAAAAAATGAACTCAAAGCTTTTTATATATATTTTAATCGTGGAGTTAAAAACAACCCAGTGTTACCAGTTACAAATTTGAAGTTAAGTTAAAAACTTCCTATTTTTTATTTCCATATTAATGAAGTGTATATTTGTGAGAAAATATTTAAGAGTTAAGCTTAGTAAAAATATTACTTTTACATTTCCAATCTAATATAAATAAATACACTTATTGAATAGCAAAAAATATACTCAAAGTTTTCTATATATATTTTAAATTTGAAGTTAAGTTAATAACTTCCCATTTTTTATTTCCAAATTAATGAAAAGTATTTTATAGCAAAAACTGCAATCTAAGTTTAATAACTATTATATGTTACCCCCAAAACTCGGGGTGTGACCATGCAGTGTGTAAAACATGAACCAGTGTGACCATGACCATGAGTTAAATGTTGTACAGCAGCCATTGATTTTAGAATTAATTGAATTTAATTTTAGTCAAGTGTGCAATCAGTACTCCATCTATTTCCACCACTCTCTAATTAGAGTTCGCTGCATTTATTTCCATTTCCTGACGCAATCGAAGGACGAAAATGCCAAAGGTTAATTGTAACGAAATTAGCTTAAATAAACATGCAAAGAGAAAGCAGAGAAAGGGAAAATAATTCAGCTGCAGCACTGTGGCAGTGCAATAAATGCTTCCATGTTACCGCCAAACAAAAGCAGTGCAATTGAGCAACTTTTTTATACTTTTTTATTATTTCTTCTTTTTTTTTTTTGTTACTACCACGTGTTTGCTATCTGTGCCACACAGCCGTCCTAGCCTGTCCCTGTCTCGGGCAGACAGCTTGCCTGTGCATATTTGAATACCCAACATGGCTCATATTCAACTAATTAGGCGAGTTTTGCAAATACATTTTCATTATTGTAATTTTGCACAGCCGAAGGTGGAAGCGAGAGGTCCCATTGTGGGAGGGAGTCAAGACTAAAAAAACTGCAGTAGGCAACATGCTGGCAAAAGTTTCCCATATGTTTGAAAGGGGGGGCTTAAAAGGGGGGACCTGGTTGGGGTAACAGACACCGACACATGTAGGCCGGGGCATTTGCATTTGCACAAAAAAAAAAATAAAAAAATCTTCGAGGTAAAATGCAAAAACCAGGAGGATAAAAAAAATGGTAAAAATGCAACGGAAAAAAGTCGCAGAAAAATCCAACTCAAAATGGCAAAAGAGCTCACGTCACAGAAAGAGACAGGACGAGAGAGAAGAAAGAGCAAGAGCGAGAGAGTCTAGTGGTTGGGTTTTTGGGGTTTCGCGGGGCAGACACCGGCGGTTTTTCACACTGAAATCCAGCCCAGACTGCCAAAGCAGGACAGAGAGAGTGGTAGAAAGAGCAGGAACGAGTCGAGAGCTGCAGAAAATTGGGGCTACACTGGCCGAGAGTTGATTAGCATGATGTAATTAAACATTTAGTTCCACTCGTTGTCTTCCTACGCTTCCGGCGGAAACACTTCACAAAGGTGTGACCAGGCTGGCTGCATAAAACTGTAAAGGTGTGCCCAAGCGCATAAGTTACTCATGTTGAATGGGATGGCAACAAAGGGATATTTTTTAGGTGGCTTTTAAATGATGATATTAAACATATAAACATATTGTTAATTTTTGTATCTAATAAAATTATTATTAAAAGTTTCTGATATATATTTTTTAAAAGAGCGCTGAAGTTACTCATGTTGAATGGAATGGCAACAAAGAGATATTTTTTAGGTGGCTTTTAAATGTGAATATTAAACATATAAACATATTGTTTATATTTGTATCTAATAAAATTAATATTAAAAGTTTCTGATATATATTTAAAAAAAAAAGCGCTGACGTTACTCTTGTAGAATGGAATGGGAACAAAGGGATATTTTTAGGTGGCTTTTAAATGATAATATTAAACATACAATCATATTGTTAATTTTAGTATCTAATAAAATTAATATTAAAAGTATCTGATATATATTTTTTAAAAGAGCGCTGAAGTTACTCTTGTTGAATGAAATAGGTACAAAAAGATATTTTTTAGGTGGCTTTTAAATGATGATATTAAACATAAATCATATTGTTAATTTTAGTATCTAATAAATAATATTAAAAGTATCTGGTTTATATTTTCAAACTAATTTTATAACAAATTATTTATTTATTAATTGGTACCTGCAAAAGCAGTTGTGTGACCATGCAGCGAATATGAACATGACCTAGTTAGACCATGGAAGGGTCAAAAAGTGTCGTAAATGGCTAAAAATATATAACACTAGCCAAGGAATCTGCAAAGAAGATAAATAAGGTGTTTTAGCTAATGTATTTTCGATAAAGGAAACTTTCTTATCGCATAAATTTTGTGGAAATTTTATTCGAGGAGCTTAAGGTATGCCAAGCTAATTGCCACCAACCGCAGAGATCCCACTCCTCCAGCGCGGTTTTGTGTGATATCTAATCTGCTCGGACTGCTGAAAATTCTGCAGTTGTCCGTCCTTCATCCGCTATCTGGGTCCTTCGCGCCTTAGCCCCCCCCCCCTCCCTCTCGCTCTCTTCCAGCTGCCTAAGCCCAAAACCATTAACACTTGTTTCTGTCATTTTACATGAAAAGCGGAAGCGCTTTTGTTTCTGTGAAACAAACAAGTTTCCTTGCCACTGCCAACCGGCAACCGGCAACTCGCAACTGCCCCAAAGCCTAGTCAGATTTTACCGCCCGCCCCACCTTTTTTTTTCTGGCTTTCTTTTTTTGACATGGGTATCCGTATCCTAGATTCATTCCTCTCTGGACTCCGGTATTCGCTTATTTGCAAGCTGCATGGGAATGTCCAACGCAATTTTAGTTAGCCAAGTGTTTAAGCCTTTAATTTTGCCTTCTTGATATTCTTATATAATTATTTAATTTAATAGAAACAGCTTCAAAAAAGGTCCTTAAATAAACAGTACAAAGAATATTTGCAAGTTCTCAGGAGATACATATTTAATATCTTCTGAGAACTTGCAAATATTCTTTGTCATTGAAATAAAACATAAAATAAAACATAAATGTGACTGTGTGATTATTATTCGTTTGTTTAACAAAGAATATTTGCAATAGTAAAAAGATGAAGTGTGACCAGCTAACGGTTTTGGTTCTTATACCTCCCATATAGTGTTACCAGCTATGTTTTGAAAGCATATAAGAGGTTAAAAACTACCAACTGGCTTGAGAAACCATGATGATGACTATAAAACAAATATCTTTTTAAAAAAGTAACAATATTTTGTTACCAAGAAGAATTCTAAATATTGTCCTTCATTTCATTAGGTCTTAGGAGACAAGGCACCAGGCTGTTAAATACTTATGAGTACATTACACGACTGTCCCTTCCGAGGAGGAGGTAAAGAGTTCTGGGCCTGGCATGTCAGTTAACTGGATGAGGGTCCTACCTACCCAGGCCCCCTACTCCCCCCCGTAATGGACACAAACTTTTTGCACTGCCTGTCAACGTCATGGCATGCCTGACTGGCCCTCACTGGCGGTGACTGTACCTCGCCCTCAGCCGTAAAGGTGTTCGAGAAAAAGTTCTTGAGAAGGGGAGAGTGCTACGCGCCAGCTGATGGTCCTGTGATGGATGGGTCTCAAGGCATTTTGGCATTTTCTAGGATTTTTCACACTTACGGCTACTTTGTTTAGATTATATGCATGATTTTAACATTCACTGGGTTTTAATAATATGAATTGTTTTAAAGTTAGCCCGCCCGTCAGGACTTCAAGGGATATAAACGATGCTAAGAGTGTAGTGGCTGACAAGGGTATTATTATTTGTTTTATGGCTTAAACATATTTATGCCTTAATTAAGATTTCTTCTACAGATGAATTTCTTTAACTGCGACTATTTTTTGGCAGAAAAGAACCATCAACGCCAACGAAGTGAGTTGCTGTCGGTCAGCTCATCTTCGATGAGGAGCTGGACACCCAGGGGCGGTTATGGGATACTATATACTATATGGCCTGGATGCCTGGATACCTGCCACAAGGCGCTGGGAATGGGGATAAGGATGGATATGGGGTTGGGGATGTGGATACTGATGATGATGATGACTGAGCTTGCATAAACGAGTTTGCCCTTAAGTGTGTGCGCATGCTGAAGGAGCCGGGGATGCCGATGGCGCAGAGAGGGGATCTGAAGATTTTTGGTGGCAAGGCAAGGAGTTTTGTGCGTGAACAGCATATTCGATGTGCCACCCATACACGCAACTTATTTATGCAGACTCACATACAAAGCATGCAAAGATTTTGCATTAAACCACCAGGAGGCACTCCACCCACTCGGCCTCTCGGCCTCTTGGCCAGGTTAGCAGGCCCGCCAATGGGCTCTGTGCCAGCTCTCAAAAGTAGCATCTGCCCCGGGAGGTCCGCATACAATTAGCTGCAACTGTAATTAAAGCAATTGTATAATAAATCTTCTGCCAAATGGGAAAGGATCTCAGGTAGGGGAGGCGGAAACGGAGGCGGCAGGCGGCAGGAGGAGACTAGGGAGCGCGTGCCAAGTGAAATGCTGGCCAAGGAAAAATTGCTGGGAATTAATATAAATTTAATAGTTTTGGCCCCTGGCATTTATGGTGGGGCATAAAACGCTCGTTGGCTCGTTAAATGCATTCAAATGGATTAATCCATACTCACAGAGGGGGACTTCAGGGATACTCTTTAAAAAGAGCACATCCTAGTTGGCTTTTAAGACTTTAAAGCTGCAATTTAAATCAAGGTAGTAATTTAGGAGCCTTTAAAGAAATTATTGAATAAAAAGCTTCAAGGGAAATGTATGTAAAAAATATATACTCTTAAATTCAAAATAAAGAAAATACCATAGCTGTCATAAGTTAAAACCAGGCTTATAAACAAGCCCTATTACTATGAAGCTTGATGCTCTTTAATGCTTTAGGCATTCCTTCTAAAAAGGAGTTGACTATATTAATTATAATTCGATTTATAATAATATAAGGTAATATATAGTAATTAGAATTATTATTTATATATATATATATATTATAACTATATTAATATATATATTATAGTAATATATAATAACTATTGTTATTATTCTTTCACAGTTTCATATACCCCTTGCCGCTTTTTAGGCCCAACCACATGTAAGCCCGAATAATCCTTTGCACATTTCTTGGCCGCCATTCAGAGGCAACTGAACAATCCAAATTAATTCTAGAAAAACCACTGCAAGAAATACTTTTGGTTTGTAAAAAATCCAAAACAAGGGAGGCCGCGCCAAAATAATTAAAATTTGAGACAGTCACCGACTGTCCTCCCGCACCAAAGACAGTCGTAAAAGTTTCAAAAAATATATTAAAAATTACAAGAAAAACCCAGAAAAGCAAGGAAAGGATGTTCAGGAAATCGAGGGAACCGGCGGGCTCATCCTCAAGCCAGCCAAGCCAGCCAAGCCAGCCAAGTCAGCCAAGCCAGCCCAGCCAGCATCATGTCCAGCGGAGCAGTCGTCGTCCCGCCGCGGAAATTGTCCGGGAACTCCGCCGTTTGAGGTCCACGCCCCTGAGGATCGAGGACGAGAATGAGTACTGGACGGGGAGCCAGGAGAAGGTGCCACCGCCGGACCTGCCTGTGACCAGCCTGGAGCAGCTGGAGCAGCTGCGTCTGACCCGGCACAGGATCAGCCTGCTGATAGTGCGTCCCTGCTTCGAACAGGCGGTGACAGGATGCTTTGTTCGGGTAATGTCCGACTTAAAAGAATTATTTTAATGTAAATGATACCTATGGGTGGCTATAGGTAAATGTCAACGGCCTGGAGGAGCTTCCAGACCACCGCATAGCCGAGATCCTGGGCATCGCAGAGCTGGACTTTGGCTACAAACTGGGCGAGATCCCCACGAACATCGCCTTGAGGCTGCGCTACGAGGACCTGCTGGTGCAGCACGAGATCAACGATGTGTCCAACATGGCCTTCACCCAGGACGAGTTTGAGTTGTGGCGCGACAACCTGGTCACCCAGGCCCTCAAGCCCCCCACCACCGCCATGGTGACCCGGAAGAAGATCGAGCTGTACAATGCCCTCCAGGCCGAGGCCAAGGGACTGGCCCTGGTCCGCCAGAACTTCCGCTATGCCATAAGGACACCCCAGAGAGGTGGCATCCTGGAGAGGCATGGCGGCGTCTATCCCTGGCGACTCAAGCATCCGCCTCCTGCTCCAGCCCCCTTGGGGTTCACCTATATGCCCATGCAGCTGGAACCTATGTTGAGGGGATTGCAAACCGAGGAGAAGCCTGAATCGGTTCCAAAAGGGGTTTAAGAGAAAGCTTCTTGACTTAATTGATTTTTCTGGATCATGATCTTAAATATCAGTTCTAAATTTAACCCATTGAAAGCCTGCTTTACTCTCGAATTTTCTTAAATATATTTTCCCCTTTATGATCCTTAGTAGGGATCTATAAAGGAAAGCTTCTTGACTTAATTGATTTTTCTGGATCATAAGGCGACTATAGTCTCCTTAATATCACTTCTAAATTTATCCCATTGAAAGCATGCTTTACTCTTGAATTTTCTTAAATATATTTTTCCTTTTCTGATCCTTATTAGGGACCTATAAAGCCTGGAGGGAACTCTGTCACAACTCAAGTGGCCCGTCCAATCAAAGGGACATTGTATGGCTTTAAGGGGGGACTGGAATAGGGAAATACTGAAATGACCGGCAATTAGCAGGGAAAGAGCAAAGAATTTGGATGGAAAAACCGTGGGGAACCCCCCAGAATTTTTGCAACACCTTGGCGGTGCCCAGGTGGGGTGTCACCTGACGACTCCGACTCTCCCTCTACAAATTTTCGGAGCCAACTTTGTGTCCGCTAATGAAGAACAACACAAACCGGGCCAAGAGGGATGCTCGGGGTGGGAAAACGCAACGAGAAGTGGCAACAAAATATCGTCAATAGGGCAAAAAGAAATTACAGAAATTTAATGAAATGCAATTAACCGGCTAAATGAGCGAAGTCCTTGCTGAAAATCAAGAGGGGATTTTTACGAGCGACTTCTCGGGGGGTCGGGACAACAATTAGCAACTGATGAGCAATTAGAAAATGTAAAATTACCAACAGGAAAGAGCAGAATCGCCAGAGACGGCAGCGGCCAATTAATTAATATTTAATTGATAGCAAGAATTCCATTCTGGACAAAAAAAATTAAGAGCAAATTGCTTATTATAATCACTGAAGTTAGCCATATTCTGTGGAATTTCCTTGCTTTTCTTCATATTTTGCGTAATTGCTTGCTTTTCTTTATATATTATATTTGCGTAATTAACATTTGTCCAGCAAATGTTTTTCTCGTGTTTACGGGCTTTTATTATTATATTTTTCTGTTGGTTTTCTTTATGATTATGTTTTTTTTTTTTGCTGCTTTATTTTACATACACAAAAATGTCACTTAATAAATTTTACGACTGTTTTATGTTGTCGCTTTGGCCCTAAAAACGAAGGAGAAATAGAAGGTGTGTGTTTGTTAGGTTTTTTTGTTTTTTTTTTTAAAGGGGAAAATGGGAAAATGGGGAGGACGACCCATAACACGCCCACTACAACACGTAGTATCCATAAATATAAAAAAGAAAAAAGGGGGCGGCCCACGCCCACACATGGAGGATGCTTAACCCTTGTTTGCGTGTGCCCCACGAGCCAGGATCATTTTTATTCTATTCTATTATTCGGGCTCTGCCGGCCCTTCCCCTTTCGTCACGCACACGTCCGGGTCCTAGATATGTCCTGCTCCGCTTTGGCCTAGTCCTGTTGATTCCCCATGATTTGGCTAAATTAATTTTGGCCCATTCAGATGTTACAAGGGCTTGGGCATAATTAAAAGCACAGGAAAAAAATCGAGAGGAGGATTTAGGGCCAATGAGGAGGCCCCAAAAACATCATGAGTTATGAGCGGGCGATGGGGGGGAAGTCTCGTAAATTTGCCAGCAAGGAAATGGGGGAAATAGCTGCAACCCTTTTCCTGTCCCCCGTCCCCCGGAAAAACTTTTGAACATTTTAATTTGCCTCTGCTATTTTTTTGGCCCCGCCTGCTCCTCGTATTTGGCTCAAAGTGAAAGTCATTTTCATTGTTTAGAGGCGGCACATGTTTGGTATAAAAAGCCCCTGGTGTCCCTTTGCACCCTTAGCCTTTGACTTGACTTCTTTTTCTGTTTATTTTTGTGTTTTTTTTGTTTGTTTTTTTTTGTTTTAGGTAGAAATTCGTCCTTCGGTTTTGGCTGTTGATGTTAGGACTTTTGGTTGGATTAAATGCGCACTTCCACCTGGTGACATATCTTCTGCTGCTGTTCGTCCTTCTTCTTCGGCGGCTCCTGTTCCTTGAGCTGGTTTCATTTGAAAAAGAAATAACTTCACTGAGCGAATTTTGTCATTGGTTTTATTTTGATTTTATTTTAGTGTGCCCAAGCTTTATAATATTGTTTAGAGGGAACGTGGGGAGTTTTTGTAAGGGTTGTAAAAAAGTTCTAAAGAATTTATTATTACTTTTGGAAATTCTTGGGTTACTTGTTTTTATTTTCAGGATTCAGAGAGACTAGTCTTTGATTTTATATTGATTTAATTTTAGTGTGACCAAGCATTACAATATTGTTTAGAGGGACCATGGAGAGTTTATTAAAGGGTTCTTATGAAGTTCTAAGGAATTTATTATTACTTTTGGGATTTCTTGGGTTACTTGTTTTTATTTTCAGGATTCAGAGAGACTAGTCTTTGATTTTATTTTGATATAATTTTAGTGTGACCAAGCATTACAATATTGTTTAGAGGGATAGTGGAGAGTTTTTTAAAGGATTCTTATGAAGTTCTAAAGAATTTATTATTACTTTTGGGATTTCTTGGGTTACTTGTTTTTATTTTCAGGATTCAGAGAGACTAGTCTTTGATTTTATTTTGATTTAATTTTAGTGTGACCAAGCATTACAATACATTTAGAGGGATCTTTGAGTGTTGAGGTTTTTAAGATTTTTTCTACAAAGATTTCGAAACTTTTTGAAGTAGTTCTTGGATTCCTTGTATCAGTTGCTTTAATTTTTAGAATATTGATATTAACTTCATATCACTTATTAAGAATTCCCAACAGGTTCTAGTTCCAAACGAATGTTGGGGTTGATCAGCAAACCTGGTACTGATGACGACCCTTGACGATATTTGCCATACAAATAACTTTGATAAATTTTTTTAATCAACTTGAAAAGGTCTTGTGAAGTGTGAAGGTTTTTGTGGCAGTGTACAATGAAAAAGCGGAGAACGAAAAGAGGTTCGCCGAGATGGTCGGCAATCAGCGAGCATCAGAATTCAACGTTGAACTTTGGCCAAGAAGCCAGAGGAGATGGCCCCGAAAAAGTACGGGGGCCAGGCCGGCATGGCCTCCAGGGGCGGCGCAGGAGGGGCTGCTTGTCATGGCATCAGTCAAAACTTTGCCAGCAACTGAATTATGTCATTTGCTTGACGCTCACACACACACACACACACACACACATGTGGGTTCGTGGTGTGGCAAGGGGTAAGGAGCGGCACATGTAAGGCATGAAAAATAGGAAAAACCAAACCGAACCGAACTGAGCTGAGCCAAACGGGGCCAGGTACCCAAAAGAAAATAAAGCTGAGAAAACCAAATTGGAATGAAGACGATGAAAATGCCAGCAGTAGCAATCAAGCACAGTGCACTGGAAAAACAAAAATATTTATTGAAAACGAAAATGAAGCTTGGTACTTATCGAAGAGGGGGATATTGATGGAGAACAATAGGAGCTTTCAATAAGTATATAGGACAAATATAGGTATGCCCTAAAATATGACGAAACTGTGAGATTACACCAAAATTCCCAACTGTTTCTGGCTTTAAATTGGAAGGTAATACTCAATACTCAAATACTCAAATACTCAATAAAATTAAATAAATTAAATTTAAATTTTATATACAAAAAAACAAATAAATTAAATACATATTCGCTCTATCCATCTAATAAAAAATTAATACACTTTCTTATTGAATATTTCTTTTAATATACATTTTAAAATACCTCCTTTTTTGTGCCTGTTCGTCCCACTGTGCGTGTGACGTGGCCGCCATTACATAGCCGCATATTTTGCGTTTTCACATTTTCCGCTTTTCATTTCGCCGTCGTCCTGTGGCACTGCCTTGAATATTTTTCTTCAATTTTATTAAAATTATGGAAATGAATGAAATATCTGCTGCATCCCATTGCCCATGCCTCCCCGATTCCGCCCGCACCTTTTCGCCATTTCCCCCCCTCACCCGTCCGCATCTTTTGAGAAAAGGAATTTATCGAAAATTGCAGCAGCTGCAAAATTGTCTTCCACTACTTTCGCCCATTTCCCGATCGCCTTGGCCCCGCCCTCCCAGCTCTCCCAGCTCCCCCAGCTTTCCCAGCTTTCCCAGCTTTTCCTGCCTCATCCCGGTAGCTGCTGGCTGCGCACACACCTGGCCAGTGGCAAGTTTAATAATCCGTTTCGCATTTTGCGTTGATGCGAAATCAATCGATGTGCATCGAATATGCCCGGAAGGAGCAGCAGCAGCAGCAGCAGCAGCAGCAGCAGCAGCAGCAGGTCCTGCAGGTCCTGCCGGGGAAGGAGCAGGGAGCAGGCCACCGTCCGGGGAGAGTATCAACTGGAATGCATAAATCCAACTCATTTGCATGGCCAAGGAGTCGAGGAATCAAGGAAGCAGAGCCAAGGATGCGCCGCCGCCGGCAATGCCATCCAATTGAAGGAGTCTCCCTCAAGGGGCATTCAGGGCTTTTATTGCCCAATGCACTTAGAAAAAAACAGGACCTACACAAAGTCACAAGAGGAACAAAGTCAGGAAAGATTATTCCTTTGGAAAAGTTAGTATACTTAAAAGAGAAACCTTTCAAAGTCATTTAATATTTTTATAATTTTAATATTAATATTTAATAGTTATCATCCTGATATTTTTCCTGGTGTGACCGCTAATTTGGCTTGCTGGTTGTGATTCCTGATTTCAAGTTAACAAATCGGTTTTGCACACGCCTCCCCGCAGAAGTCCCCCAAATACTTAGGACCTTTAGCTTTCAAGTAACTTTTCAGCTTTTCCCCTCCCCGAGGGCTTCGCTCACTTAGCTGGTTAATTGCATTTCATTTAATTTCTGTAATTTCTGTAATTTCTGTAATTTGTGTAATTTCTTTTGCCTTATTGACGATATTCCTGTGGCCATTCCGCGGAAAACCCTTGAGTTTGTTGTTCATTAGCGGGTCCAAGTCGGCCGTCAGGTGGTGTCACCTCGGGGACCCCGAAAGGTGTTGAAAAATTCTGCAGAATTCTCCCTCAGAGAGAGGAAGAGCAGGAAGAATTGCTCTTCCGTTGCCGTTTCCGTTTCCGTTTTCTGTCCCTCCTTCGACCCCGATGCTAATTGCTTTGCCTTTTGGTTGGATCAAAAAAAAAAATGGTAGAAAAACACCCCTCGTTGCGTTGACAATTTGATTTCTGGCTATATTTTTCGCATTTCGCACTCTTCCCTTTTTGGAGGTCCTGGCAATGGTCCTGGCAATCAATCACAGAAGTTCTATGTCCATCGCATATGTTACGGCAAATCTATTTCATCAGCATCAAACAATATGTGGGCATTTTTTGAACAGCAACTGGAAGTTGCCAGAAAATATTTTAGACTATATTTGGTTTGTTTATTTATATTTATTGGTAATAAAATTAATAGAAATTAATTTCCTTCCAAGCACTTTGTGTTTTAATTACTTAGAACTGAGAAATTATTTGAATATAACATTAACTGTGGACCTTGTTCTAAACAATTTCTTGTAGATGTAGTTTTTCCATCTTATAAATTATTCTAATTACAGAAAATATATATATATATATTCTAGCTAAGCTAGAACTTTCAACTTTCTACTTCCTACTTTTAAATTTTTTTAATTTAATTTAATTCCATAATTCAGTTCTTTTGTTATATAGTTTATTATCCAGCTCAATATTTTTATTCAAGATATATTTCAGAACTCCTCCTGATTGTTTTATATAGTGTATGCTTCTATTTTCCTTAGTGTATAATATAGAGTAAAAAATGTGTTCAATGTATTTCCACAATTTTCATGATACCAAAAATATTCACAATTTTATTTCGATTTTTTCACCGACTTTTCCATGGGCATTTTTTGGCTTCAAAATTTGTTGGAAACAAACACAGCCTGGGGATTATGGATGACAATTAGTATCTCTGCTGGTTTTCTGGCTGCTGCTGCTGCTGCTGGTGCTGCTGATGATGATGATGATGGCTCGGCCATGTCCTGTTTCAGGACCAGTTGCAACTGACAGCTTAGAAAAATCACCGCAGGAGCTTAGTTACCCAGACTCTTGAAGTGCTTTCCTGCGGAACTTTGATGAAGTATGTGTTGGCCAGACAAATGTGACATATCTGTGGGCCCCGTCACATTCTGGCCTCAAAGTGCCCACCTCAGCACTGCAATACATATGAAAGGGTAAGAAATTTCTACTAAATTAAGGGGGTTTTTTGGAATAAACTAAGGGAAAGTAAATATTTATCTTTAAAATGAATTAATATTCGATTTAGTTCATATGTATTTCAAGAACTATTAGGAAAGTAATCAAATTTCATTAAAATTTCCGCTGGAACCCGTTGGGAATTCTAGTGTGCCTCCTTTGAGTTCTTATTACCTCTGGGCACACTATTTACTTTTAAGTTAATATATGAAAGGGTAAGAAATTTCTATTAGAATAATGGAGTTTTTTGGAATAAACTAAGGAAAAGTATATATTTATCTTTAATTCGAATTAAAATTCTACTTAGTTTATATGTATTTCAAGAACTATTAGGAAAGTAATCAAATTTAATTAAAATTTCCACTGGAACCTGTTGGGAATTATAGTGCGCCTCCTTTGAGTTCTTATTACCTCTGGTCACTTTATTTACTTTTAAGTTTTCCTTTAACTGACTTATGAATCTTTAAGGAATAAATTATAAATAAATTATATATATTATGAATAAATTATGAATAAATTATAGATATTAAACCGAACTCTTCTTTAGGCATAGAGTGTGGTTTAAACCCAATTTTCTCCCAGTGCCTTGTCCAACGCCAAGTGAACAGCCTGTCATTAGTCATCTTCAAGCGGCGCTGAGTGGAATTATGTGGAAGGCCTCTCCTCGGCTGAAATTAATCTTATTTAATTTGAATTTTTTATTTAAATAATGAAAACGCGTCGTCTCCAAGAAAGTTTTGTTCTTAACAAATTTCTTTTCGCTTCCACCGGCCGGCCGGCCTTTCTTCATTATTATTATTATTAAATGGCCGCGGACAGTTCAGTGGTGTCAGGGGCGTGGGTTCGAGGGGGGGCTGGGATGGATGGATGGCACGTGCTGCTGCTCGTGGAACACTTTCCAATTTGTTGAAAACAATTTGTGACCCCGAGAACTGCAAACAAGCCCAACAATGAGAACAAACAAAGTTCCGGGGCGGCGGCGGGAAGTGCCAGCTATGGGCTATGGAAAGGGAAAGGGGGGGCTTCGGGATCATATGCCACCTGCTGCGGGGGGGTGAGAGGGGTGAGAGGGGTCCTGGCTGGTTGGCTGGTGGCTGTGCGAAAATCCTGGCCGGGGCCGGGGCCGGCGAGGGGCAGTAGTCGTCGTGTGTCATTCTGCGGCAGCGCGCGGCACGGAAATGATTTATGAGTGAGTTGGGCCTGGGTTTCGGCCTCAAGGGCGCGCACGGAAGGGGGGGACTGGGGGCTGGCGACCCCAGAGCAGCTTTAAATAAATGACAGGGTCAAGGGGAGGGCGGAGTCCACAGGTCCGCAGGTCCGCCTCTCATCACATTGGTCGCATCAATGCTTAAACGGTTTAAAGTAAAGTAGTTTTGGTTTTAAAAACCAGCCAAATGGGGGAAAAGCGAGTGAATATTGTGAGGAAAATATGCCAGGAGTTGGTTTAATAAAATTAATAAATTTAAAACAATTTAATAGAGAAAATAACTGAGATTTCTGCTCATAAATATGTCTATAAACACAGAAATCTCTGATGACTTGAAATAAATTGTAAAGGAAGCTAATATATAATAAATATTATAAATCTGCTATTATATATATAACAAATATTATAAAAATATTATTATATATATATGTATTATTTCCTATTTAAAAACAAATAAATAATAAATTAAAATTTATGCATAACAATTTAAGAGAGAAAATAACTTAGATTTCTGCTCATTAAACACAAAAATCGCAGCAGACTTGAAATAGATTGTAAAGGAAGCTAATATATAATAAATATTATAAAAATAGTATTATATATATATGCTAATAAGTAACAAATATTATAAAAATACTATAATATATATATGTATTATTTTCCATTTAAAAACTAATAANAAAACTAATAATTAAAAAATTCAAATTAATTTAAAACAATTTAATAGAGAAAATAACTGAGATTTCTGCTCATTAATATGTCTATAAATAATGAACCCCCTGCTGACTTGAAATAAATTGTAAAGGAAGCTGATATATAATAAATACTATTATATATATAATATATAATGAAGCTAATACATAATAAATATTATAAAAATACTCATATATATATTTGTATTATTTTGCATTTAAAAACAAATAATTTAAAAATTAAAATTAATTTATAACAATTTTATAGATAAAAAAACTTCGAATTCTGCTCATTAAATACAGAAATCGCTGCAGACTTGAAATAAATTGTAAAGGAAGATGGTATATAATAAATATTATAAAAATAGTATGATATTATAAGCTAATATATAACAAATATTATAAAAATACTATTATATGTATATATTACTTTTCATTTAAAAACAAATAATTAAAACACTAAAATAAATTTATAACAATTTAATAGAGAAAACAACTTAGATTTCAGATCATAAATATGCCTATAAATAGATTGTAAAGGAGGCTAAAATATAATAAATATAATAAAAATGTTATTATATATAATATAAGGAAGTTAATATATAACAAATACTATAAAAAAATACTATTATATTATATAAAATTCAAATTAATTTAACACAATTTAATAGAGAAAACAACTTACTTAGATTACTGCTCATAAATTTGTCTATAAACAAAAAAATAAATAAATTGTAAAGGAAGGTCATATATAATAAATATTATAAAAAATATATACTAAACTAAACTAATTTATTTAAAATATATAACCAATATTATAAAAATACTATTATATATATATGTATTATTTTCCATTTTAAAAACACTTTTCATTATAAAGTTTAGTCTCTTCTTCGATATAACCTGGATCACAAGTGGATACCTTCATTATGCATTCCACAATCTTTAGGTTTGGGGAATCTTTAGCCAGCGAAGGACCCTCCCCCTCGCCCTTTGTCTCCTTGGGGAAAAGCATTTTTAATTTAATTTTTTTTTAGCCTGGTCCGAAGATTCATTGTTCTGGACCCCTATTATTTTTTTTTGGTATCCTGGCGCCTTGAGCCGACTTTTTAATTGCATTAACACGCTAATGTAAGTCGCATAATGCCGTCAGCTGTCCCCCGCCTCCGCCTCCGCTAGCAATTTCCACCATCTTTCACCAGAGTGTTGCTTATTACATATTTATGTTTTTATATTCCCCACAATTCCTATTCTGCTGTTCCTTTTTTTTTTTGTGTTGGACATTCCCTCGAAGAACGTTGAATAAATTTTAATTGTCTTTGGGTGTCCTCTGGTTTTTTGTTTTTTTTTTTTTTTACGCCTCCAGGCGGGGCATTAAAAAATATTGCCCTGGAACATATGGACGGCGTTGTCTCAGTTTCGGCGAGCAGCTTTTTGGGCAAATAGTAAAAGCAGAGTAAAATTAGCAGGACGCTAAAGGGACAACGAGAATTTCTTACCTGTTGGCCATAAAATAAATTCCATTATACGAGCTTTTGTTGCTGCCATTCCGGGAATTCGGGGTATGGGTTCGGTAATAATAATAAAAGCCCAAATGACAACCAGAACAAGAACAGGCCAAGGTGGTGCAGACAGTCAGGGGTGGTGGCGGGCACTCTACTATATAAGACGGCATAACAGCCAGATGATGGGAGAAACGGAAAAATATAATAAACATGAATATTCGCCATCAAACGCGGGGGTCTGGTGCTGGATTTTGATGGGGAAACTTCAGAATATTTAGAAATAAGTCGGAAGGAAAATAGCTAACAATTCTCTATCAACACTGGACTTGAGACACAATTTTTATATCTTTGCATTCTTTAGAAACTCTATTAAAAATATATTTTGAAAAGCAGAATCAAAGCTTTACAGAAATAAAAAATAAACTAGATAGGATGATCACTTTTACAAGCAAGAAAACCAGTTTTAAAAGAATTATTATAAATAGAATTTGAGAAAACAATATTATTTCACTAGAAGTTGCCTGCAAGTACAAGCAAAGCAGCAACAACAGTTTATAGGTCCCACTCAGCTCTGATATTTATTAACCTAATAACTGGACTTGAGACAACAGAGAGAGCTAATTTTTATATTTTTGCAGTAAGAACTCTTCACAAACTCTATTAAAAATATATTTTGAAAAGCAGAAGAAAAGTTTTACAGAAATAAAAAATTAACTAGATAGAATGATGATCACTTTTACAAGCAAGAAAACCAGTTTGAAAAGATTTATTTCAAATAAAATTGGAGAAAACAATACCATTTCACTAGAAGTTGCCTGCAAGTACAAGCAAAGCAGCAACAACAGTTTATAGGTCCCACTCAGCTCTGATATTTATTAACCTAATAACTTTTAAAAGCAGATTTTAAGGGCGTTCATCAATACAATATAATTAAATATTTAAATAGGTCCCAAAGCCTTGAGAGACATCTAAATCCGGTAACCAAGTTCGATAAATTGTGCCCGAATTTAACCTTTTTGGCCCGATCACTATGAGGGGAAGGGCGAGAGGCGAGGGGCGAGGGGCCAAGGGAGCCAATAACCATGTAAACAAACACATAAAATGTCCCGCACTCACACACATGCGGAAAAGTTGCGAAGACAAACAAAGAAAGTTCTGCCAGAAGGTGCAAGTAACTTACATTTTTCTCATTTTGTGTAAATTTAATTTTATCTGCGTCCAGGGCGAATCAAGTACCACATCTCCCCACCGCTCTCACTTAAATTCTAGCCTTGTTCTCTCCATCTGTGGCTGAGATTTTGCCAAGACTCTGGGCCATCATAAAGCGTCGCTGCCACACCCACTTTTTCGGGGGGACATTGTCAACTTTCGGTTTCTTGCAATGGACTTGCAATGGGCTTTTCTCCTATTTCGAGGCATTTTGGCAATGACAGTGGCCCTGACCACGCCCCTCGCCCACTGTCCCGCTGGAGTGGTCGGGCCAATAAAATGAGGACAAGCTATATGCGGTCAGAGGTGAAAGGTCAGAGCCAGAAGCAATTAGCCTGCTGTCAACGTGCTTGCCAGGAAAATGCCAAATAGAGATGGCAATCTTTTGATATACATAAGGAGCCATATCGATATATTTCGATATTTTTTAAGACTAAAATTATTTATTAGAATTCTCAATATGATAGGTATGTCTATAGCTAAATATAACGATATCTATTAATATTATTGCTGGAGTTGCACTAGAATTCCCAACAGGTTCGGACTGAAGCATGAAGGATGTTTCCATTTTAAAATAAATGCCTTAAATAAATACAAATAATATTTGGTCATATTTATTTATTCGAATAACTTGACTTAAGTAATCCCTGACTTCATTATATCAAATGCTTGATCCAAATGCCATTAGATTGGAAAACACACAGTTTGCCAGAAAGTTCGAGAGCACATTTTATATATGTAATTATATGCATATTTTTCTCTCCACCACTTGGGCTTCAAGTTGCTGAAATGTTTTTGGCAAATTTGGGGAATTTCATTTGCCGAAAGTCAGGTGTGGCCGCTCCCTCTCACCCGTCCACCCCTCTACCCGTTCACCTGCTCACCTGTGCACCTGCCTGCACCTGCAGTGATGAAAGTACTTAGCATTTTGTATTTAATTTTCATTTTTGCATTTGAACTTTTTACTCTCGCCACACACAAAAACACACAGAGGTAATGCTACGGGGATCTAAGCACGTTCCACTATATGTATCACTATATATATACATATGTGCATGCACAGTTGGGGTCGAAAAAATAGGAGTTCTCTGAAGGGATGCAAATATTGGTTATTTTTATACCAGAGACCAAGGATTATAAAGCATTTTGTGTTACTTTTCATCACTAAAAATATATGAGAAGTGTATTAATATATAAATAAAATATATAAAAAATATTATATATATATATAAAATATAAATAAAATCATAAAAGGACTAATAGTTTTTCTTCTATTCTTCCTGCTAGAACCTATAATTTAAACCAGCTAACTACTGATATCTTGAGCACAACTGTACTTCAAAAGTAGCGTATGTACGTATGTATCTGTGGCGGAGATGGGAACAGTTGATGTGTCATAAAAACTATTTTGTTCCACGAGACAAAGGAGGAGTCAAAGTAATCAGGGCCCCCGAGTAAGGGTTAAGGCCCAAACGACAGTTCCGGACAAATTACTGGAAACGATGGCTAACAGTAACAGCATCAGCAGCGGGGGGCCAAAAGTTTTTACTGCTGAGCATGTACCGGCATATGCAAAACATTTGAAAATGTTAATTAAATTTCTCCGTGCATTCCGTCTTCTAATTGGCTGGGAAATTGGCATCGAGATGCGTTGGAAAAACACGAACCGCCCTCCCTCCCCTTCACAGTCCCTAATCAGACCCTCTACAATTAATTAATGCGAACATTTTGTAGCCACTGGTTAGCTGCCTAAATTAGGAAATTTATGCCAATTGTTTTGGATATACTTACGGTATATCCAGTATATATATTTGCTGATCTATGTACGCACATGTATCGCATATTATTTAAATTTTGGCAATTGTTATTCCCTCTTTGGTCTTATTGTTATTGTTATTATTATTATTATGGTCTGGCGGGCGAAATCGAAAATGTTGCGTGCATAAATTAAATGCAATTTATGTCAAAAGTTCAATGTAATCAAAGGAGGCAGGGGGTTGGGTGCTCAAAATAAATCAAGTCCTTGGGTATAGTAATTTTCACAAATATTACCTTATCCTGCTTTCTTTTTTTTAACCAGATAATGTCATTAAAAGTTGAAGAGGCGGATGTGAGCTAGTGTGCATTTAAATTACTAGATTTTTAGCTGTTTGCTAATTTATAATGTTTTTGCTGGCTTTTAGTTAATTTTTCATAAATTTCTTTATCTTGATGCTAGTTGGTTCACTGAAATAATAAATTAAATACAAAGAAGTGGCGAGTATTCTAAGTTCATAGCCTTTGAGAGGTTCACTTGATAATATTTAAATTAAAATTTAATGCCAACTGCTAGCTTTCAGGATAGGACATTAAGACAGAAGAGGTGTTCTTCATATTTTATTAGTAAACAATTTAATGTATATTTTAAGCTTTTAGCTAATTTATAATGTTTTTGCTGGCTTCCAGGTATTTTTCCATAAATTTCTTTATCTTGATGCTAGATACTATACTGAAATAATAAATTAAATACAAGGAAGTGGCGAGTATTCTATATCATATATATATTCATATCCTTTGAGGGGTTTACTAGATAATTTTAAAATTAAAATGTAATGCCAACTGCTAGCTTTCAGGATAGGACATTGAGACAGAAGAGGTGTTCTTGATATTTCATTAGTAAAAAATTAAATAAATATTAATATAATACTGCAAAATAAATATGGAAGTATTACACATAATTTATGAATCGTATTCTGACATTCTGCTTTGAAATTGAATTATTTGAACAATCGGAAGATTCGCTGACTTCAGTTTGAGCAAGTCATTAGCTGGCCTGGGCCTCTGAGCCTCCGTGCCTTTACCTGTATTTCTTTGCCTTGGCCTCCACCTGGCCAGACCATAACGAAGGAGGAAGGAGGGGGGCCATAAGAAATCCTGGCCAGAAATTTCCTTTTGCGCAGGACGTTGGTCAAAGGCTTTTATTAGTTTTTCGTTTATTCGCTAGCTGCTTTAACTTTTCCGGTCGCCCGCCTTCCTTCCTTGTGTAATTTCTTTATATTTGTGGCATTTATTATCAGGATGCCTGCCGGCCAGGACCGGGTCCTGGAAGGAGTGTGCATGAGAGAGAGAGAGCCCCAGTCCGAGTCGGAGTCCTTGTTGTTTGCCCTTCGTTGCCTCGTTGTTGGTTTTGCTAATTTTTATTTATGTTCTTAAATGCTCCTTGCCGTGCCAACGGGCCACGCATTTTTATTAATTTTATTTCAGCGTGATTATTGTGATTAGTTCGCTGCTGCCAGCCGGCCGGGCCTTTGCCGGCTATATTTCTGCTTTTCTGCTTTTTCTGGGCCAAAACTTGCCAGCCTAGGCTCTCCTCATTTTCGGCCGTTTTATTTATTTGGGCGACGACTTTGTCGAAGTAATTTTCATAAATATTCTCCTTTTTTTTCCGGCTGGGGAGTCGCAACTTTTTGTTAGCCGGTGACGGTTTCCTTGGCTTAATTAAGAGAAATCCGTTTTAAGGGATCGAAGGGAATTCAACTAAATTAAATTAGCATATATATGAGGGCGGAAAATGTAGTTGCTAGCCTGTAAATTATTTTGATCAGTAATTATTATTAATTTTCCCAATGAAATTCCTTAAGAAAAGCATTTTTTTTTTAAATTTAATAAGTCATTTTGGCCTATTAATTGAAATGTGCGAGCAAGGCATGTGAAAGTCGCTTGGGGGCCTTGTTTTGTGAAAGTAAATTGCCTCAATTTCCACCTTTCAACATGTCTGCCGTGTCCAGGACCTCTGATCCTTAGCCCGCTTCTTCCCTTCGGTGCGTGTGTGTGCCAGTGTGTGCGAGTGTGTGTGGGGTGTGCGGCGGTGTGTGTGCGTGCTGAGTAGGCTCTTGAGCCGCACAACACTTCCGGTTGCCACTTGTGAGCGAAAAGCTTTTCAGCCTTTGAGTGTTTTTTTGTGGCAGGAACAAGCAGACATTCCAGACATCCCCCCTGCGTTTTCCCCCCCTCCACGACAACCAGCCCATTCAGCATTTTGTGCAAGTGTGCGTGTGTGTAGCCAGTGTGTGTGCCAGTGTGTGTGCTTGTTGTCGCGCAAAAACAAAAACAAGCAGAAAGCCAGGCGGGGGCCTTCCGAATAGAAGTTATCCTGTACTCACAAAGAAATAATTGTGTTTTACGTGAATATATATCTTATTATTTATTTATTATTATTTATTATTAATTAATATTATATATTAATATTTATTATTATTATTTATTAATTTTTATTTTGCTTAATAATATCAGTCCTAATTTNTTAATATTATATATTAATATTTATTATTATTATTTATTAATTTTTATTTTGCTTAATAATATCAGTCCTAATTTCCTAAAATAAAATACAAAATAAATACAATTTTCTTCATTGACTTTTTGATCCAAGCAGTATATTATCGTGGGATATTTTGCTATACGTTTTCGAGGTATTATTAATTTTGATTAAGTCTATATTTGTATTACTTATCATATTGTCTTTATGTGTTATATTTTTGCTATGTTTAATAGTCTGTAAAAATTAATAGTCCAGTCTAATAATTAGTTTCCTAGTCTCATCTCTTTTATGTCATTTACTTACAATGCTTGCTCTTTTGTAAAATGTAATAGTCCTAGAAATAATACTTTAATTTAATTTAATTATTTTCCTAAATAAAAAATTAATTTGTAATCTGAAAAGGGAGTACACCCCTGAATTAAAAGGTAGCAGCCAGCGAGTTGCATTGCAGTTAAGCACCGAGAGGGTCTAAATGCAAGAATGTTTCTGTCTTCCGACTTCAACTCCAGATTGTGAGCCAGATCCTCCGAATCCTAATGGAAACCGCAGAGTGTGAGTGTGCCTTAGTTGGTGTGTTTGTGTGTTTGTGTGTCCTTTTGGGACAGGACACATCCATTAGGGGCATATTTACTTAGTAATTTGCCCCCCGGTCTTACCATTTTTAATCCATTACAGCGCCAGCAGTTTTTCTAAATATTTTAATCGGCTTAAGGTGAACTTTATTTATATATTATATTATCAATAGGTTAGGATTATTATAATAAATAAAAGAATACAGAGATATGCCTAAGAGACCCCCAACTTTTTCAATACTTATCCCTCTTTCGGCCTAAGCGTTTTTATGGCCAATTTGACGAATGAGCCGACCTTTAAATGGGTTAAGCCGGTGTAGGCCTCACTCCCCACTGTATATATTGGGCTCGAATCGGCTGGCTTTGTCGCTCTGCCAATTTTTTGCCTAATTTATTCGCTTGTATCGCTCGTAAATAAAACAAAATTGGCCCAAAACGAGAACTGGAACTGGAAGTTTAGCCGACTTATTGAATTTCCCTAAGAGGGGCCGGGAAAAATAAAAGAATGCCTCGGAGGCCGCCAATAAAAACATAAGAGCAGCGCATAATCATCATGGGCTAGCTGATGATGGGGAATGGCGCCGGGGGGGGATGGGCGGTGCCTGGGAAACGCCTTAATGCCCCATCTAATGGTGCAAATAAATTTCAACTAAGGAATTTTTATAGAGAGAGTCATAAAACCAAATGGCTGCCAATGTTTTGCTTTCCCACCCACACTCTGGGCTCTCCCGCCCAGTGTCGTAGTACCGTTAATAGCCTTAATTGAGCGTCTGCCACGCCCACTTATTTGTTTATTAGAGCGCCCACCCCAAAAACAACATATAACATAGGGGGGGGGGGAGGGCAGGAAAACGTGAGGAAAGGTCGGGGCAACGCAACGGTTTGGGGAAAACATCAAGCCGGAATTTTCATTTGTCGTTGACAATAAAAGGGATAGATGCACTGTAGAAAAAAATGGAAGGAAAACCTTAGGAAGTTAAGGACTATAGGGGAGATCCTTTAAATATTTATATCTAGCTTTGGTATTTCCTTATTATTTTTTTCCTTAACGAACTCTTATCGAACTGTGGTTAAATCACTTTTGTAAATGCCTTAAGCTTCTGGGAAAAATAAAAGATATTTACCATTTCCAAAGAAGTACTATAATATCCATTTCGGAATCCTTTACTCCCTGCTTTTCCATTTTCCGCGCTGCAGATAAGTCAGATATACGGATGTGGAGCTTTTCTTTGCTTCACTTTTCTTACACATTTTCCGGCATTCAGAAATTCCTGCAGCTGCTGTCAGCTGAAGCATTTTCCACCTGGAATTCGCGAATATATATACATTTTTTTGAAAGGGTCCTTGCCACGCCCACACCCCGCCATTATGGGCGCCATAATTATGTGTGTGTGTGTCTGTGTGTGTGTTAAATCTTCAGCTGCGGGTCAAGTTTAAAGATTCAATTTCCCAGGCAGCGGGAAAAAATCCATTAAAATTGTTAAATGCAGCGTTGGCAGTTTTCCACATCCTTCGTCCTCCTAGGGCCAGGACTGCTTCTTCTTTATCGTTTCCTTTGCACTAATTTGCGTGTGTGAGAGAGGTGTGTGTGTGTGGGTATGTGTGTGTGAAGGGGAGAAGGGGTTTTGGTTTGGTAGGGATGATACAAAATTCTATTTTATAAAATATAAATATTTATAATATTTGCCTGAGCTAGCAATATTTATTTGATAAACGACTAGTTTTGGAACTTAATTTCTTAGAAAGAATATTATGCAACTTATATTTTTAGTAATTAAATTTCGACTGTAATATTTCAATAAGTTATGGTTATGTCGATTATATGTAAATATATTTTAGTGATGTTTAAATCATCAGTATTTTAATTGTTCTGAAGAAATTAAAGAAAAATTCTAAAGATTATACCGATAATTTGAAAACCTATCTATTGTTATCGAGAATCGATCAAATCTTTTAAAGATCACAAAATTTGCTCAGAAAATATATATCAGAATAGCTATACTTAAATATTTTTCTGAAAGCTTACTTCTAGAATAATTTTTTTTAGTTATTTGTTAACAGTTAATCTTAACAGAAATATTCGATAGCATATAAACATTACAAAAAAAGTAACGATTATATATCGATAGTGATGGCACGATTTGGGGCACATCCCCGCGCCCGATAGTCGGTGAGGTGTAACGGAACGGTGTCGCCTGCTGAAGTACGGCGCTGCAATTTGCTCAGAGAGTCAAATGGATCTGACCTTAGCCCTCGCCACCCCCCAAAAAGGGGCTTCCTGGGGCACATGCCGCAGAGGGAGGGGGCGGGATGCTGGACCAGCACTAATGCTTAAGCTGATTTCCACAGAACACACACCCGCACAGACTTCATTTGCAGACACGGCGAGCGCTAAAATTTGCCGAGAATTTTGCAACATCGCATTATGGGACTTTATGCCTGTTTTGGTTTTTTTATTGCTTAAAGTCAAGCGAAGGTTTGTTTTTTTATTTTTTAAATGAACTGGGTTTTTAGGTGAAAGAATTTCTATTAAACGGTATCAGTTATTTGAGTGTGCCAAAAGTTAGACTGTTTTTTTATAATAATAAATCAAGTATTTAAATTCTTAGTAATGTTAAGTAGGTAAATAAAATTCTATAAGATTTTCTGAATGAATCTTTTGACTCTATCTCTTCACATTTAGTTCCTAGATTTAAATACAATTAAATACAAAAATTACTAATCCTGTGTTTTGGGTGAACAAGCATTAACACAGTTTTCAGCACACACAGAGAAAAAAAAGCAGCCAGAGAAACATACAGGTGGGGGAAAAAAATGACAGTCGGGAAAGGAAATGGAGGAAAAGGGGAAAAGCACGCGACACGCTTAAAAAATCTTTGCAACTTTCTTTCTGCGCCAAAAGCTGCAAATTTCATTTCACACCCAAGACCCGGTAAATGCCAAAACGAGTGAAAGGAACGGATAGCGGGGTGCGAAAGAGACGTCCGCAGAGAGGGGGAAAAGGGTGCATGGCCACGAATTAAAAAGGTCATTTGGTCGCACTTTAGACAGTTTTCCCCCCTCCCTTTTTTCTGGACAAAAAGTGTCGCGGACGTACATACATATATCCCTCGGTTTGGGGACTTGTAAAATAACTTTGGTGCCTGTCCAAATGAGCAGCCCAGCGGCGCGTGGCGAACCGAAAAGGGAAAAGTGGGCCCGGAAAAGCAGGGAAAAGCGGGGAAAAGCGGCTCAGACAAGGTAAGTCGAATAAGCAAAGTGCAGTCCAAAAAAGAAGAGAGTATAGTTAATGTGAAATCACAGTTTCCGCTCAGCTAATAGAGACTTCCAAGAACCACAATTAAAGCGATTAAACATCTTAAAGTAGATTTAATTAAAAATATTTGTTTTAGACACTTGTTTTACTCTTGTAAACAATAACCTGGACAAGGGGAGAGCAGCAAACAGCAAGCACAATTTCAGTGACAGTCTCCACATGCTTTTTCGCAATTAATGCAAGTCCCCTTAGGCACAGTCCACTGTAGGGCTTTGGAGGAAGGCGACGGCGAACAGTAAGCCCCGACAAAGGGGAACTTTGATGCCATTTGAAAATGCAACAAGAATTAACAGAACAGCTGAGACAGCAGGGAAATAATAAGTCCTGGAGAACAGCGAGGGTGGAGCGGAGCAGTGAGGGGGCGGTAAATGGCAGGAAAAACAAGGAAGACGAAAAGATAAACAGGGCTTAGTTGACCAGGCACTGGGCTGCATGGCGAGATAAGAAAATTGCAATTTAATTAAACTAATTGAAAGACGATAGGCGCCGAAAGGTGTCTCCTTTGGCCTTACTTCGTACCTGGCGTTTTCCCTGGCTTTTCCCTCCGACTTTCCTGCGAATCCTGGGCTTACTCTTATCGCCACTGCCACAGACCCAACACAAACAACAATAAGTACACAATACACTGTGAGAACTATTTATATATTTTTTTTATATATATTATATTTTAAATATTTTTCATATATATTTTATTTTATATATTTTATTATATATGTTCTAAGCTCGAAACAGCTAATTTATATCCCGCACAATATAAACATCATGTAAGCAACACACCAGTGCAGTCAAATATTTTTTTTATACCAAATTTGATATTTTTCGTTAGCCATAGCTACTCCCTAAGCATTATTACAAAAATTGCAACCTTTTTTTTTATAAATTCCATTCTTTCTTTAATTACCTGCTCATTTTCTCCCGGTGTAGGTGTGAAAAGAATAAGGGAAGCCATGCAAATTGCTTCTCATCTTGCCTTTCGCCTCCGTCGCCGTCGTCTGGACATTTGCATTCAAAACCAATGCGTCGTTGACTTTTGCTTGAGACTGCCAACGAAAGAGAGGGCCATAGGGCCTGGCCGGGCCGGGCCGGAGCGGGAAGGGGCGAAAGAGATGGCCTGTTGGCAGCAAATGGAAAGCAAACAAGAAAACGGGACGCCTGAGAGACGCATTCAGGCATACAAATGAGCGGGGAAGGTGCGGGGAGAATGCGAAGAAACAGATAAATGCGGAGGGAGGAAGCCCAGGGAGTGGACGGTGGACGGTACTGTACTAGAAACCATGGGGAATGGGGGAATGGGTAATAGGCAGGGTTTTGATCGAAATGCACATGGGCTAGTGGCAATGACAGGAACGTGCCAGCAAAGAAAATTAACACATCGCCCTCAGGATCTGGATGGAGCGGGAGGGGGAGCAGGAGCGGGAGTGGAAGTGGAAGTGGGAGTGGGAGCGGGAGCAGGAGCTGTGTTTCTTTTTATTTTCCCGTTAGCTGCATGTCGAAGGTTCCATCGCCATCTCTATCGGTAATGAGTTCCTCACAATCAATTTTTAAGCAGTAGATTTTCACTTTGCCATCCCAATCGGTTCCCTTTCCCCACCTCACAGGGCTTGCCCCTCATCGGCCACAGAACCTCTGGCTTGCTTTTCATTCCTTTCTTGGACTTTAATGACTCGGCTCCTTACTCTTTTTGGTTGAATACATTTTGTAGGGGTTTTTTCTGGGAGGTACATATGTATGTTTATTTTTAATTTGCATGCACTCATTTCGTTGTGTTGCTTAACCATAATTTTAAGTGGTGGAATATTTTAACAACAATTTACTGCACAAATTGTTTACCTATAGTTCCTATAAATTTATAAAAACTAATTCATTTTAGTAGCTTACTTTTAAGGTTTTAAGTCTGCCTCTATTTATAATAGATATTTTTGTTGAAATGACTTTTACTCTTTTGCATATATTTATTTTGTAGTACAATTTATTTAAAGTTTTAATATTTGGCACAAAATTTACGCTCCCATCTCATGATCTTCTCACTTCATTTCCGTATTGAATAAATATTAATATAAATACCAGAATATTCCTTTTGCTCCCACTAACTTTTACCAGAAATGGTAGCTTAAAAAAACTTTATGGTAAATCTAGCCCACTTAAGACGCTTATCTCAGTGTGCAGTTTTGAGCCTTGTGTGCCAAGGAATATTGCAATTAAGTGAAGAGGCAGCTTAGGCAGTCTATCTATCTGGCCCAAACATAACCCCCCTACCATACTCCCCCGCCATACTCAGACTTTCTCCAGCTGCTCTTCACATTCTTTGGCAGCGAAATAATTTTTGTTGCCTTTTCCATGGCTTTTTATGGTTTTTTCCTTTTTTTGTTGTCGTTTTTGTATATTTTTGTTGTGCATTTTAGCTCGTTTGGTAGCTCTGTTGGTGTCGTCTCAAGTCTGGCCATAAATATACCGTTACGCACTCTCTTGGCCGCAGTTATTACACTTCGGAAAAAGAGGCAATACATATTATTATTATATATGTTAAAAAATTAATTATACATATATTTTGATGATGTTGGTTTAAGTATTATAAAGATATAATAATGTAGTATAAAAAATGCAAATCAAGTTGTCTTTAAGCCCACAAAAATATATTTTCCTACACTTTCCTAGTGCTATAATAACTATTTTATTATTTTTTTTTTAACTCTTTCTAGACATATTTAAATGTGCAAGTTGTAGTATATATAATATATTCGAAAAGTACCTAAAATAATTGAGCAACTAATGGTTTGAACAGGGGCTTTCGCTCAGTGTACAGGGCTCTCTCCCACTATCCCTCCACGCCCTTTCACACGCATAGTTAGTTCATGCCAAATTGAATTGCTGTCTCAGGCTTCCGAACACTTTATAGTTTTCCTTTGCGCTTTCTCCTCATGAGGTTTTCCGTTTTTCTTTTTTATGTATTTTTTTGGCCAAGTGTTTGCCTTTCTCGCTTGTTGACTCTCTTCAAACACACATATAAAAAAGGAAGGAGGGGGAAAAAAACAACCACTCAACACACATACACACACACTAGCACATATAAATTATGATGTGCGTGTGTGTGTGTGTGGGCTAAGCAAAAGTGTTAAGTTGGCAACACGAAAAATGTGCGCGCCGCAAAACTTTGGTTTCCTTCGAAAAATTGAGAAAAAAGAGGAGAAAAAACGCACACTACCCACTTACACACACACACACACAGGCACACGCACTGAGAGCAAGGCAGAAAATTTACTTAAATGCACAGTGACTCTATTTCTGTGGGTTTCTATTAAAAATTTTACACATTTTATTCTAGATTGTTTGTTCAAAATTAAAGGTCTTTGTCAGAAAAAGAGCTTAAACTTAGACTTCAAAATTCTTAAGAAAAAGAAGGCTTGTAAAAAATAGTTGAGAATTTTAGAGCAAAGCAAGCGATAAATGAAGAGGTCCATGATTGGCTTGGGACGTTTTAGCATATTAGACTGACATTGTGAAATTATTTTAAATAATAATAATAATAAAATAAATATAAATAATAATTAAATATATCATCGAACAATTTCTTGTATTTTTTTTATTGAAATGTAACACAAGGGTCTCTTGTATAATAGTTAGGAAATATCCCTAGCTCTGCCATTTTGATCTAATTTTCAAGCGTTTTGCATAAGCTCTGACCCACTGTGCGCCTTCGGTGTAGAGCGGCTTGCGGTTTCTTCCACTGTTGCCGTTGCATAAGTGGATTACCGTATTAAGTTTGTATTATTAGTCAAAATGGCAGAGTCCTCGTTGACTTTCCGGGACTTAGTGGGTTAAGCAAGCCCTTCACATTGAGTGAGTGTGTGTGGGGACCGAAAACTAAGTGTAAAATAAGAAAATTAGCTTAAAATAAATTCTGTTGCGGTCTGGGCGTCCTTCAATATTCATTTGGCTTCTGCTACTCGCGCATGTGTGTGCGTGTGTGTGTGAGTGTGTGTGGGGCTTAATAATTAGAGACGACAGTCGACATATGGCGAAACCGCCAAGCCGAAGAGCCCCCGCAGGAAACCATGCCGAGTCATCTTCGAAAACAGACCCAAAAAACACCCAGCGGAAGGCGGCAGAACCGCTTACTGGCTGGGCACAATTCTCAAAGCGTTCATTTGCCCGGCCAGAGACGGCATAACTTTCATTTATGACAGGCCCAGTTCGCATATTATGCGGTATTCCCTTCACTAACCAGTAACCACACTGGCAGAAAATTGTCGCGAGGCAACTAGCTGCCAATCAGCCAATCAACCAAGTCTGAACCTGGATTTGGCCAAGATCTTCGTTTTTTTTATAAAAAAAAAGGTAAGCTATGGATTTAATTTATTTTCATTTTTTTAATTATGCCTTAGGTAGATTTTTAAATAATATTTAATATAATATATATAATATGTATTATTAAATATTATTATTATATTATAGTTCTTTATTTTTTAATATATTAAAACGCATAAGTCAACTGTTTCTCTGAGAGACTTAAACAAATGATGATCACTTCATTATTTTTATTATTATATATACGAAAATTATATCATTTTTTTTGAGTGCTCCCTCTCCCTCGCCCCCTCTGCCATCAGTGCATATGCATAAAGTTTATGAGGCACTGGCGATTGCAAAACTTTTACCAACAATGGCGACAGAAAGTTTACTTTACTTTCCAGCTATCCCCGCCCAAAATCGCCCTTTTTGCAGTTCCTTAAGTTAAAGACAACAGCAAAATATGGCGGATTAGTGCAGATAAAATAAAAATGAATTTATATAGGCATATGGCAAATTGTAATTGAAGTGGGAACAATATTCATACAGAGAAAGATCGAGTCTACAAAGAGAATGGCATTTTTAAAGATCAAAAGCAAGCAAATAAATTGGTTTTAAACTAAAAAGTGATGATTTTATTGCAGCTAATTATGCTTAGAGTTGCTAATAAGTAAATTAGTTTGTCTACGATATTTATTTTCCACAATTAGCAATATGATTATCAATACCTACCCTGCAAGTTAATATTTCGTTTATCGTCTATTAAGTGCCTGCAAAGTGTCAGAATATTTAATATCGCAAGCCCAGAGACAAAGTTTACTTTATGTCTTGTAGTTTGTTCTACTTTTCGACTTTATTTCATTGAAGGAAACCATGGGCAACCGAAAGCGGGGGGATGGGGGAAAAAGTATATGGAAATTCTCCAGACTGGCCCCGGAGCTCTGAGAAGTCAGAGATAAACATTCTCAGCTGCAAAGCTGAGTTTATTAACTCAACTGCAAATCCATGACCATTCTATTATCTCGAATTTAACTTGGTGATTAAAGTTATCTGTGTGCGCCCGTCCGTCCGTCTGTCTGTGTGCGTGTCCGTCTCCGTGTCCGTATTTTTCAGCTTCCGCTCTGCTCTCCCTGTGTGTGGTTGTGTGGGTGAAATCTCAAGTAAAGTCTTTTTCTCCAAGCAAAAGATTTAAAATCAAATTAAATGCTTGCTGACATGTCATCCACACATAGACGGGCGAGGGGGAGCAAAGAGACCGGAAAAGGATTCAAGTTCTTAAGGGGTTAAATGCGGGACGGGAGAGCATCAAGTGTCATGCAATAAATATCACTCAAAACTTTCGCCCCTCGCCGGAGTGCCTCCTCCGTTTATTCCCCCGCCACTCTCTGGCTCTTACGCTTCTCCGGTTCTCCAGCTCTCCAGGTCTCCCATTCTCCAATTCTCCAGTTCTCCGGCTCTCCAGCTCTCCATTTCTTCTTTTCGGGTTATCTCATGTGTAGCGATAAAATGTATCTAATTTAGGATGTTTTTAATGCCTGAGCAACCTGCAGTCCGAGGGGGAAAACTCTTGGCAAAGTAGGAAAAGCAGTAAACATTTTTAATTTGACAAAACTTTTTACCTTTGACCGCAGGGGAGCACCACCGCCCGCCCGATGCATCCTAGAGGTGGCAAAGGTATCGGTATATCGTTTTGGCCAGAGCCGATAACTGCACAATCGTTATTATAATATTCAAGTGATTTTTAGCTTGATAAAAATGTAAAAACCTGAAACGATATTTTAATTATATACATTAAAAGAGTGTATTAAAATAAAAATTATAAAAAGTAAGTACTTATAGATCTCGATAAGAGTGGTAAATAAAAAATTATATCGATATAATTCGATATTTTAATATATTAATATACAGTCTGTATCGTAGCTTATCAATAGTATGCAAAGCCTTTAAACTGCTTTAACGTTAAGTTATAATCGTCCCAAAGTATTATCTAAACTGTTAAATATATCTTCTATATTTTGCGATATTTTGTTAACATTAAGTAGCCGATATCCCTGGCATTACCCTCTTTGGATTCCTACAACCCTGATGCATTCCCCGACGGCTGCTGAGTGGGCGGGTGGTCACCAAGGCTTTTTCTGTAACAACGTGAGGTCAATGCGGCGAACTAACCTCTGACATCTGATGGAAAGAGATGGGCACTGAGCAGGAGAGGGGGAGGGGGAGGGGGAGTGGCAAAGAGGAGAGTAATGCCACAACAATAAAATGAAAATTCTCAGAGTTGCAGCTGGTTATTTTAGCACATTCCAGGCGTTTTCCTTTGACACCAGTGCTGGAAATGCGGCCATTTCTGCCCTTTATTGCAAGCTTAAAGGTGGAAGTTCATTTAATTCTGTTTGTATATTCGTATATATTTATTACAGAAAATCTGTACAATAGAATTTTCCTGACATAAATTAAATTAAAAAAGTGAAAAATATTAAAGGATTTGAGAATTTTCTATTTCACTTTATTTAAATGTAATAATGTTTGTGAATTTTAAATACCAAAATCCGAACACAAAATTAGTTTCGATTTATATTTATTTTTTGGAAACGGTGATATAATTATCAAGGATAAATCTATCTAATCTATATATATATATATTTAAGACTATATTACTATATATATTTTTATTAAAAGGGATATTATCAGCTGTAATTTTATTTAATTTTCTCTTACAGTTATTTAGAAGTATTTTACTTGAAATAAATTCTAGTAAAATTGTGAGCAAGAAATCTATTTGAATATAAACGAAGAATTAAATTAGATTTTGCTTGCTATTACTTGCTCTCTCTCTTTCCTTCTCTATGTGTTGCCATCTCTTGTCCTCTTCTGGTGACGTCAAGTATGAAATTGTTGTGTTCACACTAAACTTAAGTAACTGAATTAAAATGCGGCTAATAGAGTAGTTGCAAACACATGGAGATTAAATGGCCACCGAGGGAGGGTGGCGCAAGGGAGAAGCCAGCATCCCAGTAGAAAGAGACAGAGAGAGGGAGAGAGAGAGAGAGGGCCAGATGACGGAGTGAGATGACCAGATTAACTGACTAGTTTATGGCAATTCCAGAAACCGGAGAACTATCGTGTGTGTGTGGGTGTGTGTGTGTGTGCCGAGCTGTGCGTGTTTCTGTCACTAAGTTTTCCTCTCTCTCTATTTTTTCTTCTATTTTTTTGTGTGGCCTGGTGACAGTTTCTACAGGTGGAAGACAGATGGCAGGGGGTGGTGTGTCCTTGATGGACATGCCAAGGAATTTCTGGTTTTGATAGGTTGCTCCATGTCGATGCCGATGCCGATGATGGGTGGTGCCTATGTCATGGAATTTTCCGGCTGTGTGACTGCCGAGATGAACGAAGTTTTTGCGGCTGCCGGAAAATGTCGCCAGCAAGCGTTTCAGTAATAGAAAATATGCATTTTCTTGGCCACCTCTGTGGTTGGCCATAACAATATTCTTTGTCTGGCTTAACACGATGCTTAGTTTGATGTATTGTAAAGTAAATAAATAACTACAATAACTATAGTATATTAATAAAGATGAATCACAAAGAACACTATTAAAAATGTATAAAAATTATAAATGTATAAAATATATTAGTTAGAATATTTTTAAGGCAATCTCAAGTTTAAATTTTCACCTTTTCGCCCAAATTCTCGGCAGTGTTCTCCAGCGAATTTCCAGCGATTGCGGGCTGTCAATCAAGCGCAGGAGCTTCCCATTGCAGTTTGCAAAAAAAAAGGCGAAAACTAAGGGGGAGAAGTGTGGAAAAGCTTTCCAAGATGAATATATATGTATAAGCGAAAATAATAAAATAAAAGTGAGAGCAAATCTGGGGGGAATGCAAATTAAAGTGCAAATTGAAATCGAAATGACAGATCCCTGCCAGCCTACCCCAAAGTCCCTCTTCGCCTCCAGCTCCTCCAGCTCCTCCAGCTCCTGCAGCTCCTGCAGCTCCTGCAGCTCCTCCTGCACTTCCCCCATCATCCTTATCATCCTCATCAAGCGCTGCTCCAAGTGGTGCCCCGAAAATCTCCCCTCATTTTCAACCCTCCTAGGAGAAAACAATGCATATGCATTGTCAGCGGAAACTTGTGAGGGGATGTGATCTAGTGGGGCCGTGGGGAGCGGCAAGGGCCTGGGAGACAGATGCACTATAAAAATGAAGAAATTATATGGCGCACTTATGGGCGAGGCAGCACGTGCACCTCGAGAGCGGATTACACAGAAGAAGGGTGGATTTGAAAAAAGTCTTGAGAGTGGTGGAGAAAACGCAGCGAATTTGTTGATGCCCTCATTGGAAAATTTAATATTATTAATATTACATAACTCAATAAAGATTTAATGACTAATTAAAATGCAAATATATTACTTAATAAGAATTATTTGTGCTCAAAGTAAGGAGCTTTATACTCAAGAAGAAATTAAATATGTTAGTATGTATTTTTAAGGATATTTTCTGGGTTTAAGGTATACATAACTGCTCTTGAATTAAATATATTTATATTATATACAAAATTGTATTTGGTTTTATTTTTTTTAATAAGCCTAAAAATCTCGAACATAACTACAAGCATTTTTTAAATTTTATAAACTATCCTAAACTATAAAAAACACTCCATAAAGCTAGAATTAAAAGACGAATATACTTTTATTTCTAACATTAAATGTATATTGTTTTAATTACAAGCACAGGCTTTCCACAAAAATTCCCCATATCTAGTTAGTTTTATTGCGTATACGCAACGTGGCGTATGCGTAATGCGGCGTATACGTAATCTGCCTCTGTGCGAATAATCTCGGCTGGGCATTAGGGAAACTTATAGCCTTGTCGAGCTCACACACACCTGGCCAGGTGTGTGTGTGTGTGTGTGCGGGTGCGGGAAAGAGAAAGTTAAATTAAAAAAATGTCAAATTGCATACATTTAGGAGCTAATGAAATAAGTTAAGCGCCAACAACAACTGCAAGCGCTGCCTAGTGCTGAGCACTGCGTTAAGTACCCCCCTCAGCATGTGTGTGTGTGTGTGTGAGTAGCTCTGTGTGTGCATTGCAATTTGAATTAATTTGACTTTTTTATGAACTTTAAGTATGCCAGCAGCAGCCCAAAGCTAAGCTCTGCTCCTGTTTCGCCGCCGTGCAGCTCAGCTCCTTGTTGGTGTGGCACTGGGAAAATAAACGTTGAACTCTGCTGCATAAATTAGCTTTAAATAGGGAGATTACTTTAAAGGGTTAAACTAGGGAGGAGTTGATTTAATTTATTATTATTATTTAAGTGATTTAATATTAAATACATCTCTTTAAACATAGTATATTCTGCTCTACTCAAATGTGTTTTTAAACAGTATATGGCATATAATATTTTAATAGGATCAGGTGGCCTGCAAGAGTTATATATAAGTATAGAAATACTATTATAACCTGATTGGTGTTCTAGAAATAATACGTAGCACATTCCAAAGCTTTTTTTCTAAAAGTTAATGTCATATATAGTTATAAGTTATCTAAAAGTTATAGTTAATGCATATAACATAAACAAATATAAACAAGACTTCACAATTAAGCTCTAATTAGTTGCTTTACATTCGAAAGAATGTAATTGGTGTGTTTTTTTTAGTGTTGCTTGCTGTTGGTGTACTGTTTTAGCTGTTGGTGTAATTGTTGTTGTCCTTGGCGCTGTTGCCGCTGCAAGTGCAGCTGTTCGCAAGCTGTAAGCTGTGGCCTGTGAGGACTCCGTGTGTGTGTGATGATGAGATGCCAGCTGGGTTAATCAGGAAAACATGGCGAGCCAAAAGCGCTGACAGAGATAGAAATAGAGGGACAGAGCGAGAGAGAGGCAGAGGTGGGTAAGCCAAGGTGGTGGTTGTAAAAAATAAATGCATAAGTTAAGTTTCAAGGCAGCGCTTCAAGGCTCCTCCGGCGGGCACTTAAAAAATCATAAATATAACCAATTATGATTAAGCCAGTCAAGCAAGTTTTAAGCTTGGCTTACTTACGTTGACATGACGTTATGGCTTTGCTAATTAAAATGTCCACTTTGAGTGGTATTTTTTGGCAAAAATACATACATATTATATATGAGAAGTAAGTGGAGCTTGGGCTTAATCGCTGTGTTGGCCACGATTGCATCGCATTTATCGAACTGAACTTGAGTTTCCGGCGACATCTCGTTGACCTCTCTGCTCCTGGCCAAACTGTCCATCATCTGTATCTATCGGAGGAGCATCTATTTATCTTCCGCATCTTCTATCTGCTTAACTGCGTCATCATCATCACCATCATCGTCGCAGTCATCCCGCTCGGTGATGGCAATATATGCACACTGTGCTTGTGCTTGTGCTTGTGCTTGTGCTTATGCTTGTGCTTGTGCTTGTGCTTGTGCTTGTGCCATTTTTGCCATCTCTCCTTCACTTCCGTTCGTTGTCTTGGGCCCCGTCCTTGCTGTTGTTGCTCGATGGCGTTGATTGCTGTTGACTTTGATTTTTGCAATGTGCCTTCGATTTATTTTATATTTCTTCCAGGTCACTGACATTTGTGCAATGTCCAGTGTCCTTCGTCCTTCGTGTATGTCCTGTTTTTTTGCTTTTTTCCACACATGTGTCTATCTTCGTCATCTTTTTTCGCAGTCAGCTCCTTCACATTGCTTTTGATTCCTAATTTGGTTCATTGGCTCTGGGCATGTCCTCGTCTCCGTCCCGCCATCCGCTGCTTAGCCACCACGCATCCTCCCTCCTGCATGTCCCACATCCCATTTCCCATATCCTATATCCTATATCCTATATCCCCTATGCCATTGTTGTTTCTGGCTGCATGAAATTTGGGTAAATAGCCAAAGCAAAGCAAAATATGTCGACACATGCGGGCAGCTATCCATAATGGGTCACTATCCCTGCAGGAAGAGAAAAACTCCAGGACAACAAATATTTGCCGAGTCCTTACACACTTTTTAGAGACTTTAACAGATCAGGAACTTGAAAGTATGCCCGAAACATATAGAAATAATAAGGAAGAAGAAAGCACACAGCTTAATCCATGGGATTTAATTTAATTGTTTCTCAAATGTATTCATTTTAAATACTAAGCACTTTCCTCTTTATTCTTATTGTCTTTCACATTGGAAAGTTAATTAAAAGGAGTTATATATATTTATTTATTTATATATATTTATTTTTATATATTTATTTTTATATATATATTCTTTAAAGGCCTTTATTTTTCTTCCTAAAAGTCTCACTTATTGCAGTGTATGCGCATATATTTGAGGTGTTTGTGTGCACTTCGGTTTGGTTGTGTGCGTGCTTGATTGTGGTGTGTGCGTGTGTGTGTGTGTGTGGAGGGGAAAGTGCACATTTCGGTGCCCGCATTTTTCGTCTTCAAATGTTTCCAAAAATTTAGCGATTTCATTTCGATTTGAACTCCGAAACGAGCCAAGTTCGGGGACTTGAGGTTATTATTTATGTGATAATAATTATTCACATATAATTTAGTGCCTTTAAAAATTGAAAAGAAATCTGTTGCCCATTAAACATATATTTTTTAGGCTGCCTTAAAATTTATTGCTCAACATTCATATATGTTTTCTGATTACAATCAATTAATAGAAATTCTGGCTCACATCTCCTCCATATTCCGCATAAATTTCCTCATAATTTTCTCGTTTTTTCGCCTGCAATCAATCAAGTCCGTTGTTGGGCATTCAAAATTCGTTGAAAAAGAGTGTAACTAGCTGGATATATGTGTGTTTTTTAGCACTCTGCGTAGAACTCGTTATTGTTTCGTCTGATGGATGCCAGGGCAGGGTTTTCATAACTTTTAACCCTGAACAGAGAGGGCGAGAGGGCGAAGTGCAGAGGGGGCTCCTGCCAATCAGCAGAGAACAAAATGTGACCCCGAAAGGGGGGGGAGCAGGGGTGTGGAACAGCAGGAGAAGTGTGTTTTTGGCATTAATATAAAACGCAATCAAAATCAAATCAAATGAAAAGTGCTCCAGTTGTTTCTGTGTGTGTCTGCTGACAAGTTCATTATGTTTGCATTGCTTTTGGCCGGCGGGGGAGGGTGTCCCCCCCTTTGTTTGTCCACCGATATGACCAATAATCAATGGGGGCCACACACACAAACACACACACTCACACACAGGAGTCGCAGGACACGCCGGGAGTCTGTGATACAAGCCCACATTAAAAGAGGCTTGGGCTGCCCGCAAATTGAACTAATTTGATGTGTGAACAACGCCAAATGGCGGGGAGGGGCAGGGGTCTATATATAGTATATATAGAGTGCGAGTATCTTGGCAATCTTGGCATTGATGAGCAAAACCAGATTGAAGGCATTCCCCCAACACACGCACTCTCTACACTAGGAAAATGGCTGGGAAATTGTATTATTTATTATTATTTTAAGAAAGTTTCCATAATGGATGAGCCACATTTAAATTACTTTAATTTAAGTTTAATTTATATAATTTATTAATTATATGCGGGCTTAGGACTATTAATAATTTTATTTATTTCTAAATAGTCTCAATAATGGATGGGCCATACTTTAATTACTTTAATTTGAGCTTAAGTTTTATAATTAATTAATTATATGCTGGCCTAGGACTTTTAATAATTTTATTTATTTCAAAATAGTCTCAATAATGGATGAGCCACACTTAAATTACTTTAATTTGAGCTTAAGTTATATAATTAATTAATTATATGCTAACTTAAAACTATTACTCCCATCTAAATCTGGAAGGCTGATGATGAAAGTGATGTCTGAGTGTAATGTGTGGCCTTGGGCTTCAATATATTTAATTACCAGTCTAGCCAGAAGCATATTTATTTCTTATTATATCTTATTATATATTTTACTATTATTTTATTTATTATTACTATTTTATTCAAGGGACCTGCAGTGTACATTCTGATATTGATTGGCAGCCAGAAAGAAGCGGGGATGGGCGGAAGACACGAGGAATGTCCGAATCCAAATCCATCCCGCAATACTCCGTGTTATGATTTCGTGATATATATACCGCATTAATTCAATTTGATGTGGATGTGGATGTGGATGTGGATGTGGATATGGATGTGGAGATCTGGCAGCTGAGTTTCACTTGGATTTCGATAAACTGGCCAGACCAGGGTCGGGCCGGGCCGGGCTACTTAATATGGATTCCATCTGTCTGCGAATTAGTTAGAGCCACTGGACGCAGCTCGGCTATAATAACAAAAACAATTTGTTTATCGAAACTCCAGACAACTGGCTGCAACCGGAGTCCTCCTGCTCCTCCCCCTGAGTCTCCCTTTAAAGCCTCTTAGGGTTTACTGTGAGTACTGCGGTGGTGAGTCCTGTGATTTGTCCAAAACTTGTTAACAGAATTTCGCCGGGTTAGAGCATATATAGCCAATAAATTCACAGCAAGTTTGCTGACAATTGCAAGCTAATTTTGTGGGGACTAAGGCCTCACAGACTTGAAGTTTTTAAGCTTGTTAATTTATATTTAAAATAGAGTAAAACGCCTTGATTTACTGGCAATTAAATGTGATTCGTGGGCCTTTTTGTTTTATCCCGAAGAGCTCTCCAAGTGAACTCGAGCTCCCATATAGCGTTGAGTTATTTATAATTATTTCTGCTGGCTGGCAATTAAATTAGCATACAATCAATCGAATACATTTAGCATTCATACGACTCGGCTGTGTGTTTGCTCAATCGAATGCCCTTGAGTGCGGCATCCGTCATCCGTCATCCTTCATCCTGCATCCCTCTTCCCACATCCTTCATGCCACATCCTTCATCCTTGAGCTACCCAAGTACATAGGTATATACAGGACTGTCCGTAAGCGGGGGCCTCACAATGAGTTATCCTTACGCTCATTACATTTGGATTAACATGTTAATAATGCCAATAGGCAGCCGCCTCATCTCTCAGATTGCAAATGCGGGCGTTCCTGGGAGTCCTGGCGCTGGCCTGAATCCTGGCCACAGCCCCTCCCCCCTGGCCACGCTCCACTCGACTGAATAATTGAACAAATGCATCGAGAGTCCTGCCCGGGAAGATGGCAAATCGATGTTCGGGGCCATTGATAGTTGGAGTGTTATAATTGTATGTTTGACAATCTTCATAACTGTCAATTAGATTTCCATGCTGCCAAGTCGGGATTCTGGCTCGTCCTGCTCCTGCTTTCCTGGCCTAATGTAATTGTTTAACACACTGCTGGGCATTATTATAAACAAATGCTGGGGAAACACACACAGAGAGTCGACTGCAGTACGACTGCCTTGATTTTATTGACTGCACTGCGATTGTGGTTCCACATCCTGGCATCCTGGCATTCTGGCATCCTGGCATCCTGGCGTCCTGGCTTCCATCTCATCTGTCGGCCTGTCGCTCCTGCTCCTGCTTATTTGCATATGTGGCAAGTTTTCTTCTGCCATTCCATTCCATTCCCAAGGGGGCCAGGATATTTTGATTTATAGCTGGAAATTGTGCCTGCGGCAGGAGTCGGGGTCCTGCTGCAAATTGAAATAACTCTTGGGGAAGAGGGCCGTATTGGTATTTAATTGAACGAAGGATAATGGACTAGATCGTTTACCGAATTAGCTGGGCCCAAATAATCGACATAATTCCAGGGAAGGCTACCAACCATGATCTAAGAAATGTATGCGAGTTTAGTAGAAATTAATCGTGTTTCAGTAGCAATTAGTTGGCTGATTGAAATTCCAATTATATCTATATTAATCAAGTTGTTTTTTTTACTTTGAAGTCTTGGCCCAGTTCTCTGAGACAGGTGCCAGGGAAACGCCTCAAAGTTGCCTTGAGTTTGGCTTTTATCAGCCAGGACAATGTGCTGAAGGACTCGTCAATGTCGCTCCTGTTGGCGTTGTCTCATCGCTGATGGCCAAAAGGATTCCCGGCTTGGCTGGAACATAAGCCGAAATAGGCGAAAATAAGCAAAATTTGAATACACAAAGCCGCCGAGAAGTGGAGGCGGAACCAGGAGCATAATGCATAATTACAACAAAGAAACAGGACGACACGCCAAGGACGAACTGAGAGGGAGAGCGGTGTCCCTATCCTAGGGATGGCAACTATATCGTTGTCCCAAAGCCTACTCCTAAATTACTTAAGGCTCCTTCTGATTATCCTTGTTCACTTAACCAAATGAAATGCAATATTTTGTTGATATTTTTTATGAGAACCTATCGAATTCTCTCTGCCTTGCCTGCCATCTCTGGCTGGGATTCAGGGTCCTTATCAGGACATCCGCTCTCAGCGATTTTTAATTGCTATTGTTACAGTTTATTGTTTTATTATAAAGGCCAAGTGAATGAATAGCCAAAGACAGAGATAGAGAGTGCGGGACAAAAGCTGGTCACGAAAAATTTTCATTTAATTTTCTTTTGTCGCTCCAGCCGCGCTTTGGGTTTCTTTTTCGCCGCGCTTTCCATTTCTTTTCCTTTTCAAAATAAATAAGCCAACAATTAGCTGGGCTGGCCGAGAGTGGGAAACTTCTGGGCAACCGTAATTGAAAAAAGTCGCAAATTAATTATGTAACAACAGCATTGTACATTTTTCCCCAAATGTAATAAGCCAGAAACCAAGTAACGTGATAAATAATTCTTAGAAATATTTATATATATTTTTA
>VNKC01002868.1:0-51247 GCA_008042775.1 Drosophila pectinifera
TATTTTATTACTATATTTAAACCCCATATAAAATATATAATATGTATATAATCCAAACTAACTAAAATGAACTTTAAGCAGAGCTCAGACTATATAAACTTTTTAGCTTTACTTACAAAAAACTCATATTTTTCTGTAGAATATTTAAAAAATATTCAATGACTTTTTTTTAATATTTATTATTATATTTTATTATATTTTATTATATTTATTGTATTATTATTATATACTATATTTTATTACTATATTTAAGCCCCAGAATTAGTCTTAAGATAATAAATAAAATAAAGGCACTTCTGGGAGTTTGATTTCTTTACTCAAAATAAATAATAATAATAATAATTTGAGTATATTAAAATATGTGATCCCCGCACCTCTCTTTATTATTTTTAATAAATATTTAGCAAGGCTCCAATAAAACCTAAATTAAGTTAAAAATGGTATATAAACCATTTTTACTGCCCTTCTGGACACTGTGCCTTGGGCAAATAGCCCCGGACGAGCCAACATGTTGCCTGCTGGTTGGCTGGCAAGCTTGCAGGCTGGCCAGCTGGTGGTTGTTAGTTGGCGGTTCTCGTCGACCAGGCTAACATGTTTGCCAGCCAGTTGCCTGCTTGTCGCGGGCCTCGGAAAACAGGCAGTAGGAGTCCGGCGGAAAGCTGCAACTGCAACTGCAATTGTGCCACTGCGAAATGGTGATGGCAATCGTGATGATGGAGCTGCATCTGCTGCTCCTCGGCTGCTGCCCCCCAGAGCATTAGTCATCCGGATGGTGCAGACAACAATGGCTCTATGTACGTATATCTGGGTTTTTGCCACGGGCAACGCGGCGTATGATTAACGAAATTAGCAAATATTTATCGGGCGCTGCTGCAGAGGCACCGCCATCTCTGGGGGCAGCAGGCCAATGGAAATGGAAAGTCTCTGCCGGGGCACAGGTCCTTGGTTACTTCCGCTTTCAATTTTCCACTTCCACTTTTTCCTCGGCTTTTCCGGGGCCACCACCTGCCATTATGCAGTTAAAGTTTCTAAGTCAATTTTGTTTCAGCATTCACAATTGTTTGCCTCCTTCTTTTGCTCAATTCGCTTTGTTTGCTCTCGTTTCATTTCTTTGTCTTCTTTGCGCCCCTCTTCTTCTTCTCTTCTCCTCTCCTCTCTTCTTTTCTCTCGATTCTTTTCCTTTCTCCGCATTTCTTTTATTTCCCTTCCAATTGAGTTTGTGCAAGTGTTTTGCTTTGTTCCCTGGAAAGATCGCTCTTTCGTAATTAACTTGGCCGGCTGGGCGTAGTTTCGTAATGAACCCAAGTTGGGCAAGAGATTATGCAAGGCGCTCTGGGTTTGCATTACATTTAAGTAGTTATGCTACTTGAAAAGAGCTCTGTTTATTTGACAGTCTTGAATGTATTAGAGAAAGTTCCAACCCGTAATTAGTTCTTGTAAAATAGTGTACATTTGTTTGGTTCCCTAAATTGTTTCTCCTTTCAATTGTACTGCTATATATAATATATATATTTATTTAATTTATTTTATTATATTATTTATATTTATATATTTAAAATATATATATTTAAATATATTTTATTTTCATATGTGAGTTCATTTTAACTGCTAATGCTATTTATATATTTTTCCAAATATTTTTTTGTTTACCTTTGCTATGTTACGAACCAAAAAATAACAAACAAAATAATTTTTCCCATTGCACTTTTATCTCTCGGACCAGATGAATATATACTGAATATATATATCAGTATATCAGCCAGGCCACTCTCGGCGTCATTCCCCGTATCCATTGCATAGTTAACATAATTGAAAGCGGCGTATAGATATAGAAAATGTCAGCGAAATTGATTGAATATGTCGGAGCAGGACCTTTGTCCCTGCCTGCCTGCCTGCCGACCCCCATGGCTTCCAGTTATTGACGGACTGACATCCGGCCGGCATCTGCGGTGCATGTGCCACATGCAACTATGTTGAAACAGCCAAAGAGCTTCAAAATTCGAAGAAGAGAGCTCGGGAACCGGAGTCCCTAATGAGCTGGACACAGCTGCCTGAGCTTGGGGAGCTTTCCCGGGGTATAATGTCCTGCTTTTACCCTCTTCACCCCTGTGCTTGATATGATGCGGAATGATATATAGGTAAATCTAGCGTCTTTTAGGAATTTAACTCCTGCTTTTACCCTCTTCTTGATATAATGTGAAATGATATATTGGTAAATCTGACATCTTATAATGAGTAATCTTTGTTACTTTGGATTTATCATGTAATTGTATTAATTTCATTTCTAAAAACACATCTTAATTAATAAGTACTGCCTTAAATCTAATAATAGTTATTAAATATAATCTTAATAAGTACATTTTTAATAACTCTTTCTGGCAAATTTGCTAAAAATGCCAGCACTTCATTTAAACTTCAACTACTCACGATTTTGCACCATATTAAAGATATTGAAATACTGTCAAAGTATGAAAACTCACCTGAAAAGAAACAGAAGAGGAGAAAAATTGTTATTAAGGCAATTGGGTGGCCAGAGAAATTCGCATGGAATACGGAAAATATTTGCCCGAGACTTCCAGACTTCATTACGTATGTAAAGCGAGGAAAAACAAATAACAATTGTACATAATTGAGTCATGAATGCTATTATATATGTACTGATAAATATGTGGAAGCCGTCCAATATGTCTGATGTGCACCTGCATATGATTTCTCCGATTGTAAAGAGAAAGACTGTCATATATTCTTTATCCATAACTTGCATTAATATGGCTTATTTCCGGAATTATTTTCTTATACTATATATTATTTTTATATTTAGTTGTTAAAATATCCTATGAAAATGTCTCCAAAAACTATTTAGTAAATATTTCATTCTATCCACTATTATTTATATAATATTTGCTAAGATGGTTATTCATTTCTTTCTTTTATTAATATGTATATGTATAAATATATATATATATATATATTTGTATATGTATAAATATGTATATATATTTGTATATGGATTACAAGTCAGAAGAGGCATCTCCGACCCCCTAGGGTCATATCTTTATTAAGTAATTTATTTATATTGCTTAACAGCAGTGACCCGCTGGTAGGACAATGGAAAGTGGTTAGGTCTGTGTGGCACCGTAATATTCCAGAAAAACACCACAATTTATGTTGATGACTCATGTATTCTTTGGATTTTCATTTAATAATTGCCAGAGCGAGACCATTGACTTTTTGCACATCTTCAACCGCAATATCCTGCGCTGCAGAATCACCTGGCAGGTGAGAACCGCAAAAAGTGAGGCACAAACGAAGTGGGCTTTCACCCCTTGGCCGTTTGGTACACTCATAATAAAATTATGCACACACCTTTGAAATCTTGCTCTTAAATTTAAGAAAACTCAGCAGTAAAAGTTATATATTTTTTAGATGAATTTATTAAAGAAATGTTTGGGCATTTTACTTTAGAAAAGAAATGCTGGAAAACTGTTAAGCAGGAAAATAATTAGCTAGCTTATTATCTGGTCTAAACGAAGGACATCCTCAAATGTATCTTATGATTTGATGAAATATTTTTAATAAATATTTGCTTAAATTAAATATGATAATTAATTTATTTAGGTAGCAGTGAAAGGAGTAAGTTTGGTGTTTCTTATTTGTCTTGAAATACGAACTTCTCGTTCCCTTAACCAATGTCCAAATACACATATTGTGCGTTAATTTTCCGAGTGCAGCCTTGGCCTTTATATTCCTCTTTTGCCAGGAAGATTTTATTTTCCTGGCAGCTTGTGGGGGCGCAAACGCTTTGATTCGTCTCTTCGAGGACTTTGAGGCAGAGGCGGCAGGCAATAAGCAGCCTGCGTCAGGTGCAGCGGCTAACTTTGGTTAACTTCCGATTAAGCCGCCTTAAAGGCCAAGACTACGGCTCTCAGTTACAGCATAATTCCGTCTACTATCTGCGAGATCGGTGGATTTATTTTCCTCGAGAGGGGGCAGAAGCTTTTAAAGCTCTTAGGTTTTGCTTTCGGCTAAAGTGAAGCTGTAGCGGGGTTTTTCCGTTTAAATGTGTGGTGAAAGCACGGCAACGGTGTGGTGAAAGTTTTGCGTTTTTAAAGGTGAAAGCTCTCGAAAGAAGCTTTATGATTTTATGAAAATATGTGTCACAGCTTCTGCATAGAAGCTCTTTGGTCGAGCTTGCTAAAGCTGCCGCACATGGCGTATACTTAACATTAAATATGAATTAGACTTTGAAGAGGGAAAACTACCAGAAGCTTGAAGTAAATATACATAAAAAAAATTATTTTTAAAATTTTATTTATATTGGAAGTTATACCACTTTGAAAAAGTTTTAAAATAATATTAAGACTTGCTAATACTGCCGCACATGGCGTATACTTAACATTCAATATGAATGAGACTTTGAAGGGGGAAAATTACCAAAAGTTTGAAGTAAATATATATAATAAACAATAATTTAATTTTATTATTCTTGGAAGGTATACCACTTTGAAATAATTTTAAAAAAATATAAAAACTTGCTAGTACTGCCACACATGGCGTATACTTAACATTAAATATGAATTAGACCTTGAAGAGAGAAAATTACCAGAAGTTTGAAGAAAATATATATAATAAACAATAGATTTTTAAATTTTATTTTTCTTGGAAGGTATATCACTTTGAAATAATTTTAAAATAATATAAAGACTTGCTAATACTGCAACACGTGGCGTATACCTAATATTAAGTATGAATTAGACTTTGAAGAGGGAGAATTACCAGAAGATTGAAGTAAATATACATACAACAAGATTATTTTTTACCATTATTATTATTTGTACCACTTTGAAATAATTTTAAAATAACATAAAGACTTCCTAAAGGTGCCGCACATAGCGTATACTTAACATTAAATATGAATTAGACTTCGAAGTTTGAAGTAAATATGTATAATAAATAATATTTTTTTTAATTTTAGTTTTCTTGTAAGGTATACCACTTTGAAATAGTTTTAAAATAATATAAAGACTTGCTAGTCTGCCACACAGGGCGTATACTTAATATTAAATATGAAGTATACTTTGAAGAGAGAAAATTAACAGAAGTTTGAAGGTTAATATATATTACATATATTATTTATTATATAAATTTTTTGTAAGAAATACTGACTTAAAATAGTTTTAAAGCAATATAAAGACTTGCTAGTACTGCCACACATGGCGTATACATAATATTAAATATGAAGTAGACTTTGAAGAGGGAAAATTACCAGAAGTTTGGAGTAAATATATATAATAAGCAACAAGCTTTTTAATTTTATTTTTCTTGGAAGGTATACCACTTTGAAATAATTTTAAAATAATATAAAGACTTGCTAGTCTGCCACACAGGGCGTATACTTAATATTAAATATGAAGTATACTTTGAAGAGAGAAAATGAACAGAAGTTTAAAGGTTAATATATATTACATATATTAATTATTATATAAATTTTACTTTTCTTGGAAGAAATACTTATTTAAAATAATTTTAAAAGAATTTATTGACTTAATTATTGATCAAAAATAAATTAAATAAACAAAAATTTGAAATAAACGTATAACTAATTTTGTTTGTTTTTAATTTATAACTTTTTGACATTCTTAATAAAAAAAAATATTGATTGGATGAAAAGAATTTTAACTTTATTAAATAAAAAGTCTTTTAATTGGAATTTATTCCCCTTTATCACAGTAAGTTTTATAATACTGAATATCTCAAAATAATTTTCTTTATATTATCCCTTCTATATAAAAAAATATATTGCCTTGGTATTAATATCTTGATTTAATTTAAAAAGATTTCTAAATGTCATGTATATAATTATCTGACTGCCCAAACTCAAATATCGATTCCCCTTCGAGGTTTCGCTACTGAATTTGCTCCAAATTTCATTACCTGCTTAAAAAAAAGCAATATTTAAGGCCTGCCGGTGTATTGATTAATTGCGAGTTATTTTGGGCACCGCCTGGCCAGGCTCAAGGCGCTCCCACCCCTTCTGAGCCCCCATCTCCCCTATATATATATAATATCTGAAGTTCAATGACTACCAGCAGCGGGGCTCCACTCAGGCGTGAATTATTGTGGGAGCCCGACCCAAGTCCCAAGCCAGGAGGAGCCCCGGACCAGAGCACAGACTCCCTAACAGTTGGGCGGAAATGTCACAAAAGAGTTAAGTAATGCATGGCTCTGGGGCCAAGGGGTTAAGGGTTTCGGGACTCAGATCCTTCAGTGCGCTGAGGGGGTCCTGTGCGCAACAGTTGATTGCCATCAATGAAGATTATGTAAATCAAATTGTCCAAGAAATATCAAATGGGGCATGCAACACGGCGGCTGGCGTCCACAATTATGGAAGTAATTAAAATCGGGCCAAGTGAATCTATATTTATAATTATATTTATGTTAATATGCTAGTGCGACTCTTGGGAAAACTCCAATAATATGATGACTCTTATGACATAATACAATCGAAAGATGAGTTTTAAAAGAAGGAGTAGTTATTGGAACATTTATTTACCCTCATTTTTGTAGCCTTATTTAAAACTTTGCTTAATAATTTTTTATATTCTTAATTCCACATAAATTGGTTAATCAAGTAAATCGATTGTGGAATTAAATATAAGGAAATTCATTAAACAAAGTATTAGTTTTCACTTCAACATTAATTTATAATGAGAAATATAATTACTATAATAAAGAAGCCTAAGAAACTATTTAAAATATTTCCTCTTAACGAGTTCTTTGTGAATAATATTTTAAAATATAATATTTTGCAAATTTAAAAGCCCATTTAAAATAAACTCTTGAGCTGGTGAACAGGTGAGCCTCTTCCCACTTTGGATGAAAATTTCCCTTAAATCAGCCCGAATGATTGAGGACGAGTCAGCTCAAGGCTCTTCCTGTGATAAATTAATACAACATTTTGCACTCACCCACACAGAACACACACTCGCGCGCGAGCCCTTACACACGCACACACACACACACACTCGCTGGAGGAGCTGCCAAAGTACAGTTGCCTGCATTGTCAGCAGGTTCATTTCCGCTGTGGCCACACAGAAAATGGCGTGCAAAATGCAAAAACAATGGGCCAGAGCGGGGCAAGGCAGACGTGGCATAGCCCTCCTTGCACCGAAAGAAATCATGTCTATTTTCAATATTAGTTGCCACACTTAAGTGCTTGAATAATTATTTATTTGGTCTATATAATAATCAATTAATATTTGCTTATTTAATTTATTTGCTTGTATTAATTGGTTATTATATAGTATAAAATACAAATAAATTACCATGCAAGCTAGACATGATTCTAAATTATATTCTACCACAAGTTGAGGGTTTTTCTGTCGGTGTAAGGAGGGATAGAGAGTGGCACGCCCGTTGATAGGCAACATTAACGCACGCGATGTGGGTCCGTGGGTTCTGGATCTGTGGGATTGTCGGGCATTGTCAGGGGCCGTGGACAGCGACAATTGCATGTGTAATTTGTGATTAGTGGGCTGGAAATAAGGTAACGCCCCTCGTTAAATGTTCCGAACAAAAGAATTCACCTGGCAGCAGGTGAGGCTGCTATGCATCAACGGCCAAGGCGAACTATTTAGATAAAAGCACAGATAACATGGCCTTCTTCCAAAAATGAGTAAAAGTTTTAAGTTTTTACAGGGAATTATCGTTCACTGATGATACCTGACGGGTTTTTGCTGATTTCATACTTTCTAGCAAATAAGAACTTGAGAATTATAACTAAAGACTGACATCTTTCCATCTCGAAATGAATGTGAATATATTATAATAATTGCCGTAGGTTTTCTACCTACAACCAGGCTCTTCAATTAAAATTTATTTAAATATATATAAAAATATTAAATAACAAGGAATTATCGTTCACTGATGATACCTAACGGGTTTCTACTGATTTCATACTTTCTAGCAAATAAGAACTTGAGAATTATAAGTAAAAACTGACGATCTTTCGGTCTCGAAATGAAAGTGAATATATTATAATAATTCCCCTAGGGTTTCTACCTACAACCAGGCTCTTCAATTCAAATTTTTTTAAATATAATATAACAATATTAAATAACAAAAAAAAGGGTTAACGATCATATACTCTATTGTGCTGCATCCTTGCTCACTGGCATCCGCATTGCCCTGGCTGGGGTTCTTGGACGGGCTTCGGTTTTGGATTGATAGGTTGGGGCCTCGGTAGGGGCATCGGTTGGGGCTTCGGTTGGGGATTCGGTTGGGGCTTCGGTTGGGGCTTCGGTTGGGGCCTCGGTTGGGGCTTCGGTTGGGGCTTCGGTTTGGAGTTGGAACATTCCGGCGGGAAGAGTAAAGACGCCAGAATACTCTCACATCCACATCCTGCACTTGGTCCCGGTTTTGGTTTAGGAGCTGGCTTTGGAGCTGGCTTTGGAGCTGGCTTTGGAGCTGGCTTTGGAGCTGGCCTTGGTTGTGGTTTTGGCTTCGGTGGGTTTGGTCGTCGGGGGGTGCTCCCGCAAGAGGGTCGCTTGGTTGTTCCACTTGTGGGAGGGGCTGCAGTACATTGTGTTCCACAAGNGCTCCCGCAAGAGGGTCGCTTGGTTGTTCCACTTGTGGGAGGGGCTGCAGTACATTGTGTTCCACAAGTTGGTGGCTTCGTAGTTGGACAGGTAGGTGGTTGAGTTGGTGGTTCAGTTGGTGGATCAGTAGGTGGATTAGTAGGTGGGTCAGTAGGTGGATCAGTAGGTGGATTAGTAGGTGGGTCAGTAGGTGGATCAGTAGGTGGATCAGTAGGTGGATTAGTAGGTGGATCAGTAGGCGGTATACAAGTACACGGTGGATCAGTTGGTGGAACAGTAGGTGGATCAGTAGGTGGATCAGTAGGTGGATTAGTAGGTGGATCAGTAGGCGGTATACAAGTACACGGTGGATCAGTTGGTGGAACAGTAGGTGGATCAGTAGGTGGATCAGTAGGTGGATCAGTAGGTGGATTAGTAGGTGGATCAGTAGGTGGATTAGTAGGTGGATCAGTAGGTGGATCAGTAGGTGGATCAGTAGGTGGATCAGTAGGTGGATCAGTAGGTGGATTAGTAGGTGGGTCAGTAGGTGGATCAGTAGGTGGATTAGTAGGTGGATCAGTAGGTGGATCAGTAGGTGGACAAGTACACGGTGGATCAGTTGGTGGATCAGTCGGTGGTACAGTAGTCGGTGGATCAAGAGTCGTTGTCTCAGGCGGTTCAGTCCTAGTGGATAATCTAGTGGGTAATGGCCTTCTAGTTGTTGGGGTTGGCCGCGTGGTCTGCAGAGCGGCCAGGGAAGGTCCAACCACCGCCAGGAGGCCTACTAGCACTGGGTAGCGCATCTTGATTGTTGCATTCCGTAGAGAAAGTTCCCTTTATATACCCGATGCATTCCCCCCTTAAACGCGGGGTTCACTAAACTTAAGTATTGCCTCAAAAGTAAACCAACTGAATCTAACAATATTTACATACCACTTCACGTGTATTTCAGAAAATGCTTTTTCTAAAAAAAGGCAAATGAATCGTTGAAATATCTACCGAAGTCGAAATAATGTGGTGGCAAACCGCAACGAACTTGGTACTGGTTTCTTCAAGTGCACACGCCGTTGCCTCGTGCTGGTCTTCCATAAATATTTACAGGACAAAAAGGTCTGTTTTTTATATTTTTGGCTGCCGGCTTGACTGGGAGGCACCTAAACTCAATTCAACTCAACTCCAACACGAGTTGGCTTTCCTTCGTTTACTTAACCGCAGCTGTCGGAGTGCTCCGCGGTTTTAATTGCCATATTGATCATCGAGGTTTTGGTTTGTTTTGTTTCGGTTACCCATTGTCTCGAAAAATAAGGGTTTGCTTTTATTTATTTATTTGTGAGCTGTGGAAAGATGGCGAGTGCCAGCTGTGTGCGCAAATCAAACGTGGCTCTTTGCATAACTTTACAGTCAAAACATAAAGATGTTTTACAAATTCTCTGCTATATATTTACCCTGATACTCTGTGTTAATTTCACTCACTTTAAACAGCGAGATATATTGTTTTTTAGAAAGTATTTGGTCAGCTGACTGGCACTGAAAGTAACTCTCTTCCAAGATGATATTCCCACAGAACAACCAACTTTTGGGGGAGGCTAACAACCAAGAGAGAATCACCTGAGTCAAGAAAACCCCAACTTATCCAGTGTGCTATCAAATTCTATATTTTATATGCTATACTCCTAATGGCGTCATCGGCTTGGGGGACCAATCACCCCTCTCTATTGACTCCACATCTGTTTCGACAGATTTTTTGTTAATTTTTTTAACGTTTTTTGATCGCGGCCTTCGCTTGGGCAAATAAGCCGCCGCCTGGGGCTTTGACTATAAATGGCGAGGAGACATTAGAAGATCCGTCAGAGAAGATAGACAAGGTCTAGGGTTTCGAACTGCAAAATGAAGTTGAACAAGCTGCTGCTGAGTTTCCTGCTCCTCGGGCTCTTTGTAGCCGCGATTGTGGGCCAAGACGCCGATGCCGATATCGATGATACCGATGACACCGATCTCGATACCGATGAGGATAGCAGCGGTGCTGCCGAGACAGGACCTGCGGCACCCGGGGCCCCCACGGATAACACCCCGCCATCGGGTAGTAGTCCCGGTGTGGACGATGGATCCGATGGTGGACCAGATGGTGGACCCGATGATGGAGCCGATGATGGCTCCGATACCGATGTCGATTCCGGTAACAGTGCTCCACCGCCCCCAAGGAGGAGAAAGGGCAATAACAACAACAAGAAGAAGCCCGGCAACAACAGGCGTCGCAATAACAACAACAACAAGCAAAAGCGACAGGCTGCCAGGAGGCGCAACAACGGCAACAGCAACAGCAACCGAAGGGCCAACAACAATCGTCGCACCAACACCAACAACACCAACAGGCGTCGCAATAACAACAATGCCAGGAGGCGAGGTTAAAGTCCTTTCGTCGTAATACAGCAAATACAAAAAAGTAAAGCCACCAGAACTGGCAAAAAAAATAAAAAGTATGTGTGTTTTTTTTCTGTTTATTCCATGATTTAAATAATTAATTGGTGTATTGGTGTGATTCGGCTGGAGAAACATTTTCCTTGTCGATGGAAAGCAAATATTTCGTTGGAAACTATAAAATGCAATCTGCATGGCCAATTCACGGAATGGTTAACAAACAAAAAAATATTTTATGTACAAGTAAATTCAGGACAAAGAGCAATCAAGTCTGAAGCTGTAATTATTTAAACATAACGCAAGGCATCGTAAAAAAAGGTAAGTATGTTGTGGTGAAGAAAATGTTCACAACACTTTTCAACAAAATTTTTAAACAACACTTTTTAAGAACGTTTTGCAACAATTCGTTTTAGGAATACATTTCAACAACGCTTTCAACAACATTTTCGCATATAAATTTTTAACAATAACTTTCAACAACTCGCATCACATTTAAGCAACATTTTTCAACAAAAATATTTAACAATGCTGTTTACCAACTCGTTTTAACCACATATTTTCAAAACACTTTTCAACAACACTTTTCAGCAACAAAAATACCTTCAACTAACTCGTTTTAACAACACATTTCAACAACTTTTTTTCACTTAAGCCACACTTTTCACTTAAAAAAAGGTCCTAAAATATATACCAACACAAGTAAGGGAGACAAATGGCAGGATATTCGAGGAAAATGCTGGAATATAAGCAAAATGCCAGCACACAGCACTGACAACAGGTGTCGGGTGTCGATGACTTATCGACTGGCTGGCTTTTAAGACAGAGCCCACAATCTGTTCAATTATCCATACGATTTGAGAGCCATCCCTATAACTTATTCAGCAGGCATTCACACACAAGGACCCTCAAAGCCCCAGGCAAACCAAATCCATTGCCAATCCCCTTAGTCTCCTGCGTTTACAGGGAAATCTACAGCTTTTCTTCCGACTTGGCTGACTTCCTGCGGTGACTCAAAGTTTCTGTCACTTTAACTTTTCTAATTCGATTAAGTCGGCTAACTGCAAAATTGATTCCATTGTAAGTAATTGGCTGTCTTCATTGGCCTAACTTTCAGTTAGTCTATGGTGGCGATGGGTCACGTTGCTCTCCGCTCGGCGATACGTTAATTTACCAAACAAGCCAAAAACAGCAGTTGTGCAAACATGGCCAAAAAGCCAACTAATTAGCCCGGCTTCGTACTCGAAATTCGCCAAAATAAGGTATGCTTTTGTGTGACGACATTTGCTCCAATTCGAACCATTTGAAGGTCCCGCCAAAAATTGACATAACACTTTAAATATGACTGTTTAAAGTTCAGACTTTGGGGATTGTTTTTAAGTATTAATATAAATGTAAGTAAGTAATATATTAATGTAGACTCCCGCTAAAAGTTGACATGACATTTTAATATGACTGTTTAAAGTTCAGACATTGGGGTTTGTTTTTAAATGTTTTACACGTTTTTAAATTTCAGGAATTTTGAAGCTCTTTAAGGATCTGTTCTAACTAATATATACCTCACTCATTTTGAGTTATATTTATTATATGTATGACTGTTTAAAGTTCAGACTTTAGTTTTACTTTTTTAATAAAGTAATAATAAATGTAAGAAAGTATTGTATAAATGTAAAGCCTTGAGCTTGCACTCACCGAACATTGGCCAGCGTGTGTCGACGGTTCTTGAGATACCGACTGTGATACTTCTGCAGGTCCCCGATGGACCCCTGCTCCGCCTGCATCTTGCTGGTGGGCAGCAGCTGCGAGTTGCTCGGATGTGAGGAGGCGAGGGCCGAGGCCGACGACGAGGTGAGCCGATGGTGGGCGGCAACGCTGGCGCTGCTGCTATTCTGTGTCGTAGTGGCAGTGCCGCCGGTGGTGCTGCTGGAGGCTAAGGTCTCGTTAGAGTTGCTACCGATAACGGTGGAGCCGCCGGCGGATGAGGGACCGCCGCCTGTGGAACCGATGGGCGCAAGGACAATGCGGGACCAGCAGGACTTGTGCGGTTTGCGGAACTTAAGCTTGATGCGCGGCGAGGGCGTTGAGGAGGTACCTGTAATAGGCATTTAAATTAATATATAATAATATCTAAAAAATATAATAAATTATCGATAACAATCGTTCGATTATACCGATATCTATCTATACATCGCTATCGATGACTGTACCTGCTATGTACTCCTGGTTCTGTTGACTGCCGGCTGGCGCTGTGCCCGCCGAGGACGAGGTGGCCGACGAGTGGTGAACACTCTCGCAGCTGCCACAGTAGCCACTGCCTATGGTGATGGGCGGCAGCTGGTTCTCCTGCTGCTGCTGCTGCTGCTGATGCTCCTCCTTGAGGGACAGCTGCCTGGAGTTGGCCTGCTCGGACTCCTCCTCCTCCTTGATGTGCGGAAGCGGCGACGTCTGCGGCTGGCAGCTGCAACGCTGCTGGTTTGGGTTCTGACTCTGATTCTGATTCTGGCTGGGATTCGGATTCGGGTTGGAGCTGGTGCTCGTACTCGTGCTTGGGCTTGGGTTTGGGCTCTGGGCCTGGCTTTGGGTGGGATTTGGGCCCGTAACGGGGCTGCTGCTGTAGAGGGTCACCTGGCTGAGCAGGCTGCCGGAGCAGGTGGTAACCAGGTGGGCTGCTGCTGGCTGGGCCAGCTGCTGACTCTGCTGGACAACGGCCGTGGGCGAGACACTGGCGTCGCTCAGCGTTTCCGGCTCGGCACGACGGGCGACAAGGCCGCTGGCCAGGCTGGCCGCTGCTATATCCGCCGCGCTCAGCTGCTGCTCTAGCTCCTCCTCGTCCACGTCGTTGATGAGGGTCTTCAGGGAGATGGGCGTGGTCACCGACGTATTGATGGTCTCCGCCAGAGAGTGCTTCTTCTCGCCGTGGGGATACAGGTCGGGATTGCTCAGCAGGCGTTCTCGCTGCTGCTGCTGCTCCTCCTCGTCCTCCTCCTGGGATGGCTTCTCCTGCTTCTCTTGCTGATTGTCCTGCTGCGGCTTCTGTTGATAATTATCCGGCCTGGCCTTGAGCTCGTCCGGCGTTTGGGCTGGAGTTTGGGGCGGACTTGTGGCGGGGGCTGCGGAGCCGCCCCCGCGACAAGGGAGGCAACACCGAAACACTGTGCCACCGAAGCACTTTGTTCGCGCCTTCGACTTCCGCTTGCCAATACCGCTACCGCTACCGCTGCCGCTGCCGGATGCGCCTGTCCCGCTTCCGCTGCCGCTCCCCCGGCCACTCCCACTCCCACTACCGCTCCCACCGCAGCCGCCGCCGCCGCCGCTGCCGCCACCCCCTCCAACGCCTCCACTGGCTGCCAGGCCGTTGGCGTTGCAGCTGCCACCTAAGCTCTGGCCGTTGCTGGTTCCGTTTCCGTTGCTGCTGCCGCTGCCGCGATGCTGCAAGAAAGCGGAAAACAAATCCCAAATAAATAGAGAAGCTTAAACTTTAATCTTAACTAATAAATATAACTAATTCCAAGCCCCCTCCACCTTGGCCGCATTTTTGTTAAACGAGAAACCCTGCGTGAAGCGCGCCAAACGCATCATTCCCACTGCGATCTGGAGTTATATCCGTTTCCACCGACACATCTTCATTCAAAGGGAGAGCTGAAAGTAGAGAAAGTACAAAGAATTACGAATTAGTAATCAATTCATAGCTACATTTTATTACAAGCCTAAAATCTAAGCTTAAAATAAGTTCTCTTAACTGATAAATAGATATAGAATGGAATATAATTAGTATAGAATTAGTATTAGAATTAAAATAGAATTAGTAATCAATTCATAGCTACATTTCATTACTTGCCTAAAATCTAAGCTTAAAATAAATAATTATTATTATTAAATTATATTAGCTGATAAATAGAAATATAATAGAATAGAATTAATACAGAATTAGTATTAGAATTAGAATAGAATTAGTAATCAATTCATAGCTACATTTCATTACTTGCCTAAAATCTAAGCTTAAAATAAATTATTATTATTATTAAATTATATTAGCTAATAAATAGATATAGAATAGAATAGAATTAGTATAGAGTTAGTATTAGAACTAGAATAGAATTAGTAATCAATTCATAGCTACATTACATTACTTGCCTAAAATCTAAACTTAGAATAAGTTCTCTTAGCAGATAAATAGAAATAGAATAGAATAGACTTAGTATAGAATTAATATAGAATTAGTTTTAGAATTAGAATAGAATTAGTAATCAATTCATAAGTACATTTAATTATTTGCCTAAAATCAAAGTTTAAAATAAATTATCTTGGCTGATAAATATAAATATAATAGAATAGAATTAGTATAGAATTAGTATTAGAATTATAATAGAATTAGCTACATTACATTACTTATCTAAAATCTAAGCTTAAAATAAATTATTATTATTATTAAATTATATTAGCTAATAAATAGATATAGAATAGAACAGAATTAGTATAGAACTAGTATTAGAATAAGAATAGAATTAGTAATCAAATCATATCTACATTACATTACTTGCCTAATATTTAAGCTTAAAATAAGTTCTCTTAGCTGATAAATAGAAAATCGGAGTATATGGCTCGCTTTTGTTCTTAAACTTTAACTAAAACCTTGTATTTATTAAAAATAAAGTATACAGTTTCCTTGCTAATCCCTGGCACTGATGTGATGTCATTTAACATTTCATTTGCCATTTCTACCTGGCTCTACCTGGCTCTACCTGGCTCTACCTGGTCGTCTCCGCCCAGAGGGCCACTACTCCTACTCGTTTTTTAGCATTTGTCGCCTGAAAGTACTCCACGGATGTTTGGGCGGGGAAGTGGGGGCGGAAACTGGGTTAGTCACATATTTGCCGACATTCGCGAGCGGCAGCATCCGCTTTCCGAGGGCCAAGCGGCAGCTGCACAAACTGACCCACTTGGGCGGTATATATATCTGGCATAAAAGCCGCGGCCGGGCGGCCATATAGCTTCTGCAGCTCGTCGGCGATACCCCTTAATTAGTGTCTCCAATGCAGGCACTCCTCCTGTTCCTGTTCCTGATCCTGTTCCCGCCCTGGCTGGTCATCTGCAAGTTCGTCTACCGGGTGGAGGACTTCACCGAGCCGGATGTCTTCTACAACAGCATTGACTACCATCCCGAGGACTACATCGACACCTTCACGGACCTCCAGAAGTACGACTACTTTCAGTATTGAGAAATGCTTGTCTATTTTTGTTCTTAACAAAAGAAAGTAATTAAAAAGCCCACAAGAAGATATATTTTTAAAACAAAAAATATGGTTTAATTGTATTGTATTTATTACTATTAAGGTATACTTTATATATACAATACTTTCAGTATTGAGAAATGCTTGTCAATTAATGTTCTTGACAATCGAAAGTATAGTTATCATTTGGTTAATTAAAAAGCCCACAAAAAGATATATTTTTAAACAAAAAATATGGTTTAATTTTATCACTTATTACTATTAAAGTATACTTTATATATACAATAATTTCAGTATTGAGAAATGCTTGTCTATTTTTGTTCTCAACAATCGAAAGTATAGTTATCATTTGGTTAATTAAAAAGCCTACAAGAAGATATATTTTTAAGCAAAAAATATGACTTAATTTTACCATTTATTACTATTAAGGTATAGTAAAAGCAGGACCTGATACATATTTTAATGTGCTTTAAATCGTTGAATCCTTAATAGGGTATTATATTATAGCCCGAATTTATAAAGTATCAGCCTTAATTGATTTCAGATAATGAATGGGATATTCACAGAAAAACCAACTTGTTTGTTTGTTTTCATTATTTTTATTGGCCATTTAATCAAAGCGAGTCATAATAGGTTACGGTCTCGAAAATGATAAATTGTTTATTTACTTAATAAACACAAAACACATGTTGGATTTGCTTTGAAAAATAAGGCAAAATTTATTATACTTTTAGGGTGCCTTAAATAAAAGTACCATTTGGAAAGTAATTATTATTCCTCCTTATTTTATGTGATAGATTTAGATAATTAATTTTGGCCTATATTATATATACTTAATATATGAGTAAACATAACAAACTAAACAAATAAATACGTATAATTCAAGCCTTGAACTTGTAATTACAGCATATTGATTGACTCATTGTGGCGGCATGGCTTAAACTATAATTTCTAAAAATAATTCATGAATCAATAAGCTCGTGCGTAAGCCAATATCAACAGAATCGAGACCCACAATCGTCTATTAATAATTAAACGACCTTAGTGCAAAGACCAAAGTGAATTTGGCCTGGAAAATTACCGCAAAATAAATTCCGGAAAGCTAAATTTAAAACAGTCTTTGAACAAGTGTAGGAGAAAGTTTGCAAAAAAATGGCACAGAAATAAACTCACGTAATCTGTGGACAAATATTTAAACAATTGACATACAAGCCGCATGGAAAGTAAGGTGTTAAGAGGGTCTAGGAAATAAAGGCTGCCCCTAGAGCCAACAAAAGCTCCAGTTCATTGATGGCCAAACTCTTTTTTGTATTGCTTGAATATAAATATAAATAATTTTAAAAGAGTGGCATATATATTTAAATATATTCTCTTTTACATTTTTTTCAAATTTCAAAAAACTCTCCATGTATTTAAACAATTGTCCACAGTTTGCTAACCCTTTTGGCTGCTTTCCAACAAGCTGCTGACCCAATTAGCACTTCTGCAAAGGTGACTTGGCTAAATCCAGGTCGGAATTTTACGAAACGAACTTAAGAAATCTGATTTTAGGTGAAGTATACTTTATTTTATTGACGCTATCTTGATCAAGAACTTAGAGAATGCCCAAGGAATTTTACGAAATGTTCTAGGGTTCTTTTTAGGTGGAGTATACTTTATTTTAATGGAGCTTTTCACTTGTAAAATTAGCACTTAAACAGCAATAAAATAATAAATAAAAAGAGGAGCAAATAAGGGAAAATAAAGTATAAAGAATAAGAAAAGTAAGGCAAGGGGAGTAATATAAGATAAATATTATATGAGATATAATATTAATAGTGGGAAAACCACACAGTAAACATTTAATTGAATATTTAGTGATAGAGAAACTATTATTAACTATAACTTGATTAATAGAAGAGTTCTTGAAGTGATTTAAAATATATTGAATAGAGAAATTATATTTTCTCAAGGACATTCTAGCCAGATCCCTAAGAACGAAATTAGTGTTTATTATGCGCCTATTAAAAGTGGGGTATAACAATTGGTGTGAAAAATAGGCTGAGACAAAGTCATTGTTTAATTAACAGAAACATAGTTAAGCTTGTTGACTTTCTTGTCTACCTGTGTCAGGTGCAAATCCGCACTGGTTTCCGTATAAAAGGGGTTTGAGTCCAAGGGGTTGGTATGAGTTGCCAGCGGCTAGCCACCAATCGACATGCGTTACACCTGCGTCCTGCTCCTCCTGGCCACCATCGGCTGCCTGCTGATCGCAGGTACCAGCGGTGCCTCCAGCACCACCACCACTGAGGCGGCCACAACCACAGCGGCCGCCACTACCACAACGGCCGCCACCACCACCACTGCGTCGGCCGACAGCACCACCACCACCACCGCATCGTCTTCCACGAGCAAAAAAAGGACAAGGAGGAGGATCGTAAGAAACAAACCGGCGATCCGGAGGACAAGGAGGCGGAGGCGCGACAGCACCAGCTCCAGCACCACCAGGAGCACAAGGAACCGCATCCGCAGGACTCGCACCCGTCGCCGCACCAGCGAATAAAGCCAACCAACCACCACTCCGATTTGATCCTGGTCCCCATCCTGATTCCGAATAACCCAAGTTTTCTTTATCATTTATTTGCCAATTGGTAATTTTTAATGCAAATACAAATATCGATATAACAATGTGTGGTTTTTATTCATAAACATTCTCTACATACATTTATTTATTTTTAATGGTTGTGAGTGAATTTCCATTCCTGTTTTATTAAATACTTGAAGATACTCTCGAAGTCTTGGCCTGAAAAACAACAAAGCAAATTCCTGGCTTAAAAAAAAACACTTTAAATAAACCAGGTAATGCGTTCTCAAGAGGGAAAACCCAAACCAAAACCAAGCCGAATAACCCAAGTTTTCTTTATAATTTATTTGCCAATTGGTAATTTTTTTTAATGCAAATACAAATATCGATATAACAATGTGTGGTTTTTATTCATAAACATTCTCTACTTCCATTTTATATATTTTTAATGGTTGTGAAGGAATTTCCATTCCTGTTTTATTAAATACTTGAAGATACTTGAAAAACAACAAAGCAAATTCCTGGCTTAAAAAAAAACCCTTGAAATAAACCAGGAAATGCGTTCCCAAGAGGGAAAACCCAATTTAATTCCATATCAAAGGATGCAGGCACGCGAAATCAAAGCTCCTTACCTGCTACCCAATAAGTCATAAGATATTCAAAATGCAGACAAGCATTAAATATTTATTTGGCAAGGCTTTGAGCCAGCGAAAGTCGAGGGATTCGTTGCCATTGAAATCCATTAGCGCAAAAACCAAGCTCAGGGAAACCCGCACAAACCCCAAAAGGCCCAAAACTCCCCAGTTTTGTGTATGGAAATGAGCGAAAAGTTTTCAACCCAAAAAACGGGTAATGGCTAAAAGCTGTTGCCATAGATACCACACACATGTGTGTAGTGCAATGCCACAAAAACAACAAATACAAAACAAAAAAAGGGGGAAAATAACTAAACTGACGAGAACGATTTTCATAACAAAGGACGCGTCAGGTGCCCAGGAATTTTCGAGCTAGGAAAACCACTGGCAAGCAGGTTTCAACTCCACTCGACTTAAATTTTTGCCATTACGCAAGTAATTATTGTTGCGATAATGAAGCATAGTTTTCGGAGTGAGCCCCCAAGTATGCAACGGAAAATGTCAACTCTTAGGGGTACAACTTAAACAAGGATATAACTTCTAGTACAGGAACTTTCCAAGGAATTCCCTTATCTAAAGATTCTTAGGCAGCTTTAAGGCTTTAAATAGTTTTACAATAATTTATTCTAGTCAAAAAAGTCCAGGATTATATACTCCCAACTTTCGCTTAAAACTTACTCTTTTAAAATCAACAATAAATATTAAACAAGGAAATAACTTCTAGTACACGAACTTTCCAAGGAATTCCCTTTAACATAAGATCTAAAGATTCTTAGGCAGCTCTAAGGCTTTAATAGTTTTACAATAACTTAAACTATTCAAAAAAGTCCAGGCATATATTCCTTCAAACTTACTCTTTTAAAATCAACAATAAATATACAAACATAATGATCTCATTTATTGAATCAACTGACAGTTTGGCAAAAGATTTTTCTTAACCAAAAACCTAATGAAGACTGTGTTTCAAATTTAATAGTAATAAACTGTCATATATTAAGAACCTTTGAGCTCTTCAGAGGCTTCAATTGTATTTCTTTAATTGCTAAATAAAATCAAAAGGCCCTCAAAAAAATATAAATATATATATGGAATTGCAAGCAATAAAAATCATACTTCAATTGGGACAAATCGAAGGCAATTCGATGCAACGAAATGGCCTTAATAATTTTGCTAAGCAAACGAGAGCTTTTTCTTCGTGTTCAATCCACTTGATAAAGCCATAAAGCATCGCATCGGGCATATACGTACGTATATATATATGTTATTGATTTCTATTGAGACATTTGCAAAATTAATGTCTATGATGCGGGCAGGAGACAGCCAGCTCGACTTGTCGAATGATGAGCGGCATTAATAAATCAATAGCGTTTTGATGGCAAATAATTCGAGAGTTGCTCCGGGGATGCAGCAATTCGCCTTGGGGGCACACATCCTTTGGCCACATCCTCGGAGTTTCCCTCAGGTCTCTGCCCCAACTCCACTTCATCCCGATTCGAGTCTGTGTGTGTGTGTGTGTGTTCCGTGATAAGAGGCATCCCGATGGCCCAGAACTGTACGCAGAGAAATTAGAGGCAACATCGCGGAACTTTCATTTAATATTATTTTTACTTTTTTCCAGATAAATAATTCAAGGATACAGCTACAATGATTTACAAAATACTTTATGGTGTGAAAAAAATATATCAGTGTGACCCTGCTCCTGTTTCCTTCAGTGTGGCCTTACTGCCCCCCAAGCTGACTCTGCCAACTCGTGTCGAGTTATTTTATTTCCAGAAAAATAATTTAAGAATGCAGCTACAAACATTTACAAAATACTTGATGGTATAAAAAAAAATATATCAGTGTGACCCTGCTCCTATTTCCTTCAGTGTGGCCTTGCTGCCCCCCAAGCTGTCTCTGCCAACTCGTGTCGAGTTATTTTATTGATTGATGCCAGCCAAGTCCAGTTGTTGTTGCTCCAAAAATAATACAATAAAAAATGGAAGGAAAAATGAAAAAAAAAAGGAAAGAAAACAAACAGGGATTGCCATTAATTTTGTTCGAAGTCCCTCACAATGGATCAAATGAAAACAGCGACTTGTTGTGGACATAACTCCGATACGGGGATGGATGATGGCATAGGGGGGGTATGGCTCAATGGGACATCACTGACCTGGTTTCCCAAAGGCCGTTTTCAGGGGAATTAATGAATGGAGACCAGAGCCAAGTTGTGCACTTAGTTGGGGGAGGAATTCAGTGCCTTTGGAATTATGTTTTTTTCAGCTCATTTGGCTAGCTACATTTTGTTGTCATGACTTTTTTAAATTGAGCTAATGATTATTATTATATTTAGCAGAATAGGCAGTTTTATTATTCTTATTCTTATTCAGAATTAATTGAGTTCCATAGGAGCAAAATAAATTATTAAGGTCAATTCTTATAGTAAAATAATAGAGTAAAGATAGGCATTAAAAATTTAATAAATCATTAGTTTTAAAAATGACTAGAAAATGGTAAATAATAAACAAAATAATAATTAACATAGGTAGAAAAGCTCCGAAGAGTCCAATAAGAAGTAAAGCAGAGTCCATAAGGAATTAATTCAATATTAATCACAGAAATCCCTTGCTCTCTTTGCTTTTGCATCTCCTTGCCAGATCTTAGTGAAGTCAAAGTTTAAATAAATTAGCTCAAGGCTGGGTAAGTTCAAATTCCTGGGGCCTAATTAATTCACTAGCCCGGCAACGTTTTCTTTGAGTCGAATTAAACGTTTAAGAGCCGCCACATCACTCTGCTTTCATGTAAATTTTCCTCTTTGGGCCAATTAAATACGCAAATACGTAAATGAAAATCCACATACACAAACTACAGGACACGCAGAGCCATATGGTGTGGGTGTGGGTATGTGTGTGTGTGTGGGCGTGGTCGTTGTGGGCGCATTTTGATTTATCCTGGCAGCGACAGGATGGTCGCCCTCGAGCCTGCAGAGGAAGCTGAGACCGCCCGTGGATAGCCGCTGTTACTTGGCGCCTAATGAGCAATTTAATTATGCACGTTGATTGATTGATGCTAATTGATGGAAAAGCCAGTAGCCGCAGCAACAGCAGAAAAAAAAACTACAGCCAGTAAGCAGTGATTGAGCCGAGGAAAATTGCCCAAAAGTCGGATAGACAAACAGGAAATGGGAAACTTTAACTTAACTTCCCTTCACCGAGGCCCCCACATAGTGTTGGTCAATGGAGCGGTGTGGCTGTGTGCGCAGCCCACCATTTCCCATTTTCCATGCACTTCCGTTTCCCCTGCCGTTGCCCCCTCTCCACCCCTCCCATGGCGAAAGCTGTGCTGAAGCGGAACAATTACTAAAAGCGCTTTGGCGCTGGCATAAATTTGCACAAAAATGCAACGTCGATGCGGATGCAGATGCAGCTGCAGCTGCCAAGGGCCAGCAGCTGAATATTTAAATATATTTACTACAGAGTAATTTATAAGACTGCAAAATATATATATTTCATCAACTGGATTTAAGAACGAACATTTATATAAATTTAAAGGCTTTAAAGCCATGTATTTACTGCCTGACATGTGCTGAAAGCAAGAATGGTCTCAAATTCTTAGACAATCAAATACCATATGTTGCGAATTTGGTTCTTTTTATAAAACCTATATTGTTTAGTTGGCAAAAAAATATGAAAAATGCCAAATATAAGTTCACGTTCAATGGCAAACAATGGCACTCCACCATTTAGCTTCTGGCTGCGAAATCGAAGTAAATATTTGCTGATTTTCAACTGGGGTAGACAGACTTCAGAGACACTTGATCAATGGAATCGATCGATGAATGAAGATTCCTCCAGCAGAAACAGACTGAAACTTAGACTAAATATAATCGAGTAAATAGAGCTAATAGTACGCGGAGCTGACGCTTGTTTGCTTTGAAATTGGGAGATTGAGTTTGAAGTATTGCGGTTTTGATCTGCAAATAGTTGACACTTGAGCAAATATGGCTTAGAGCATGGTATTTGGCAGTAAAAATACTTTTTCGCGACTTTAGTTCTTTTTTTCTTGGAGCCATTGTTTTATCCCAATGACGTAGAAAAATTTTGGCCTATAAATGGGCGATCCAGCAGCCGAGAAAGCCAGAGAAGTCTCACGATCCAAGCCCAGCCAACCCAAGATGAAGCTCCACTGGCTGCTCTTGGCAGTCGTCCTGATCTGTGCCTTCAGCTACACGCACAGCACCGGCACCGCCACCACCACCACCACCGAAGCCGCCACTGAAGCGGCCACTGACGCCACTGACACCACCGCTGCCACACCCGCCGGCAGCACAACCGCCGCACCCGCCGGGGCCACTACAGCAGCTTCCGCCACCAGTGACACTGCCACCGATGCCAGCTCTAGCAGCTCCAGCAGCTCCAGCAGCTCGACCCGCGCCGCCAGGCGGAGGGCGGCCAGGAGGAGGGCGGCCAGGAGGAGGGCCGCCAGGAAGAGGGCCGCGGCCAGGAGGAGGAGGCAGCGCAGGCGCAACAGGGGTTAGACTGTGACCCAAGGACCCCAAGGAACAGGACCCGGTTCGGGAGGTTCACTGGTCCAGCGACTACAACCAACCGCATTTCCAGAAGATGACAATGATTTTTTTTTATCCAACTTCTCTTAAATCTTAAAACATTAAATATAATCCCTGCTATGGTATAAACTTGCATGAACACAAAACACCTCTTTTATTTAGGGTCTGATAACATATTCTATATCAGTTTAAGAGTTAAAGCTAAGTAAAAGGAACTCCAATCTGCGCTCTCAATGCTTACCAACCCATCTATGATCCTTTCAAAATTATTTTGATAATGGAATTATGGCTTTATAATTAAGAACCCACTATAATTATGAAACTAAACCTAGAACTTTTCTGTTCACAGCCCACAGCTCCTTCAGTACCTGCTGAAAAGTGTTTGCCCTAAGCCTTGCCTCACATTCCATATGGTCTGCCCAAAGTCCTTGGTCTTGAAAACATCTCACCATAAAATTCCGCCTTAAAATTTACAGAAAGAGACGGCTTGAACAAAGCAGAAAGAGACGGAGAGGGCAAATTTTAACGGCGTATTTGGAGTGCACTGAATCGGTTAGCTTGATTACTCGTTGGCCTCGTCGAACATTGTTGTTGCGCCAAGGGTGAAAGGTTAAAGTTGCCACCAAGCCAACTCTCGAGCACACACGCAGGACACACACAAGACAGCACACACACACACGCAATTACATACAGAAATTTACTCATATATGAGCTGCAATAAAAAGCAACAAGTTGAAAGACCACGCAAGCAAAAAGCACCAACAGCCATCAAGGACCCATTCCAATCTCCAGGCCCGTTTCCGTTCAAGTTCCGAATCGGAGACCTCGGCCGCAGACGAAGCAAAAACCCAAAACCCATCAGCAATTCGAGCACATAAAAATGGTTATAACCCAAGAATTGAGGGTACCACAACATGGCAAGCTCGGCTTGGGGAATACTCTTCAACAAAAGTAAGTAAGATCCCTGTGTATCTAAAATAGTGATAAAGATTAAGAACTTTCTATTGCATATATATATTAATATTAATAGTGATATCGGAACTAATGACTGCTATTTTGTAGATTCCGTTCTTACAAATGATTTCGTATTCCTACAAATATTCACTTTAATGGAATAAAACCTTTCATAAATGTTAAATACTATTTTAAAAGCATGAATCTAAATTCTACACACATTGCTAAGAATCATGTTTTTTTATAATCTTTAAAGATTTGTGTAAGACCACTGTTGGTGAAAAATTGTTGAAATATTGTTGAAACTTTGTCGAAAGATTGTTGAAACATTGTTGAAAGATTGTTGAAACATTGTTGAAAGATTGTTGAAACATTGTTGAAAGAATGTTGATAAACCTATATTCTGTGGCTTAAGAAGGAGGCGCTAAGGAATCCTCTCATAGACATATTTTACTCATATTACTGTTCAAAAAAATTATTGAAGGATTGTTGATAAACCTAAACTCATTGCATACTTTTGGGTGCCCTCAATATTTTTCTTAGGTCCTCTAGGGCCTTATTTTACCAATTATTGATACTAATTTTATACATATATTACTTTATTATAAATATCTTAAATTATTATATTTAGATTACTTTAATACCTATATGACTTTATTATATATATTCTACCTCATAACATATATTACCAATATTACTGTTCAAACCTTCCCAGAAAACGTAGTAACTCCCAAGGATAGGGTGCTGAAATGGAAAACAATAACAAGCAGCAAACAGCACTGCAAACGCAATACAATGGGCACAACTGTTGCTGTTGTTGTCCCGCTTCTTCTTCCCCCTTTGATTACTTCACCTTCATCTGGTTCTCCTGCTTCTTCTTTTCTCCCCCCCATACACACATCCTCTTCCCCCTCCTGTGCCACTTCCTCATTTTCTGGCATTGCAAACAAATGACAGGCGCGATTCTCAAATGAAAGCAACACCATAACAAGAGAGAGCAGGCTAAGGAGAGGGAGAGAGCAGAAGAGAGATACAGGGGGTATATAGGGCGCGTGAAAGAGACAGTGAAAGTGACATTCGTCTTCAGACAAAAGAACGCAGCTCCAGACAGAGACAGCAAATGGAAGAATCAGCAACAGAATTCAGCAAAACAAAGGGTCATACACATATGTACTTGCGTAAGTGAGACGCGTATACAGGGTGAACATTATCAAAAAGTCCAAAGTGATCTAATTTTATCAACATTTTTTTAGACGAAACAAATGGTAGTAAAAAACTCTATAAGCTTAATGCATAATATTTAGCCTGCGAATTATGATTCCCCTTTGAAAAATATATAGCATATCCACTGGGATTATTGTCAGTTTAGTTCGCTTTGTACTTCATCATTTTTCAATCGAGTCCGGACTGGTAGCCTGCCAAACAGATTTTCCGCTTTAAATTAACAAAAGGCAGGTATTCCCTCAATTATTATCCAATGTTTACTAAAACTATCTTTCAGTCTATTCTTAGACTTAAGTTCGTTATTCCCGAAGAGTCCAAATCTGATATATATGAAAATGGAGCTTTCTGAGGATACCAAGCAGCGTCTGGGAGTCGTCATCGATGCGGTGCAGACCACATTCCACTGGGGATTCGTGCCCCTCATCTTGTTTCTGGGCTTTAGAAGGGGCGCTGATCCCGGCATGCCCCCCTTGTCCATTTTGAGTCTATTGTGGCAATAGGATCTATACCCCCCGACTGATATACAATGTGAAATTCTCGATGATTGCTTGCCAGGACATGTTAATGGTACACTTGCAGTTGTGGAAAATAAACCTTTGTTGCAGCAACAACAGATTTTGTAGTAAGTTTTGTTGGAGCAACAAGAAGCTGGCTGTTTCTGAATTTAGCAACCTCTGCCTCCTCAGTAAGCGATGCTGGATTACAGGATTACAACTAGTTTGCAGCTAGACCCTTTTGGGAATTCTAGCCACTAGACAAAGAATATCTATTTTCATGAGTCCTTAGGGAGTCCTATATTCTTTAGCTTCGCATATATAAATAATATCTAAGAAATTCTGCACAAAACCTAATCACGTTCGTTAAGCCCAAGGTCCCCAGGGACACCCTGTATTTATGTATATTGATATGCTGCGCTTGGTGGCCATTGATGTTGATATGGTCGACGTGACTTATATTGTATGTACGCACCGTCACACAAACAAATGTTTGCCCCATAAACCACCCACAAAGGCCGTCATCGAGAGAGGGAGAGAGCGGTATAGACGTGAAGATAGAGACAGGCATACAAATTACGCCTTGTCCTTGTCAGTTTTTCGTGTTTTTTCGTGTTTTTTCATGTATTTTCTTGTGGTTTCCCCGCTGTACTCTACGCTCTTATTATTGTTATTGTTACGACGCCCAATTCTTTGGAAATTTCAGCTTACTGCTTATTATTTTGCAAATACTTCGAGCCGTCACTGAGCCCCCGAAAAATTTGGAACACTATAAGCTCCTTGGATATGTTGGGTAATTTTTATATTCTTCAGTTTTGTTTTTTTTTTTTTTATCTTGGTTTTTTGGCTGACACACAATGGCTGCCAGCTGTGAGGCTTAAATTTGAGAGTTGACGAGTGACAAGTGTCTTAGTGGGGGAAAAAAGTGAAAGAGGGGGCTTATATCAACAAGTGTGTGGATGGGACACATAAATCCAAAAGCCCACTGAATATTTCAGCAGATCTTTCACTCATGAAAGTTATTTAATAGATATTTAATCTAATGATCCATTGAAAATATGGTTACGGAGCTTAAAATTATTCAACTCTCTTAAATGCATTTGTTTGGGTCTATAAACGTATTGAAGTTGAGTCAGAGTTGGCCTAAAATGGTTATTTAAATAAATAGTTGGGTTTATTGGAAGAATAAGTTCGCTTTTAGCTTTTGAAAAATATTAATTGTTGCAATTTGTTCGCCAGACCTCTTAGCCTGGTGGTCAGTTTAAATTATTTATATAAAGGCTTTAGCTAGTTAAGCACTAGCTTAAAAAACGATTCATTTTATTTTTTAAGACTACAACATTCACCTCTGAGTATTAACTAATTATAAGCCTGATTTAATGCCAGTATACTTAAGTCTCTAGTCAGGGGTCTTCCAAATTCCTCGGGAATTATTTTCGGGCAAGATCTAGTGATTAAAAATCGATTATTATATCGAAACGTGTGTAGTTCTACGTTCTCAAGGCCAAGGGTACAAGCCACAATTAAAGTGGGAATTAGTCAAGTTCAAGAGCATTTTCAGGGCCAAGTCGACTGATGTCAAGTTTAGTTCCAAACGGGGCTGGCTAATAAAACCTCCTGCGAGAAACAATTAGTTTAGACCTCGTCCTTTGGCCAAATTGCCTGCCTAATTTGGTTTTTTTTTTCTGGCTCGCCTTCCGAATTCGTATGCAAAGAGCGCATAAATTTAATCAGTTAGTAGAATGTTGTTTTCCTTCTTTTTCGCCTCTTTCTTTTCCTCCCCATTTCCCTGGTCTATCTGTTTTCTCTTTTCTCGCTTTTTGCCCAGCTTAAGGGGGGCGTTTTGTGGTGGGCGTGGTCGGGTCGTAGGTGTGGCCAAGGCCCTGCGTGTTGGCCAAGACAGAGAACTGACACACCGACATCACTTCGTTTCACTGGGAAAATAACTTATATTAAAAAAATTTCTACAGCCTTAAAAATTATTTAAAAAAAGGATATTTATTTTTTAAGTATTTCTCGGACTTGAATTTAGTTTTTAACTATTATATATATTCAAGGGATAATATTTGTATAATATTAAATAAATAAATTATGATGAATATTTCTATTTCTTTAATCGATGCTCTTTTCGCGACTGATATTTATGCATACATTTAACTATTTCTCTCTGTGTACTCTATCCCAGAACCCGCATGTTGTGTATGTGTGAACACAAGCAGCCAAATGGACAAATAGACAGACAGATAGAACAGACAGGCGGAAAGACGGAGGCAGGAAGGCAGGGGAGGAAATGGGGTACAGAGAATAGATAGAGAACCGTAACAAAATCGCCATTTTCCTGCTTTCCAATGCCCCCCCTGCTCCCCCTGCTCCCCCTGCTCCTCCTGCTCCCCCTGCTCCCCCTACTCCCCCTGCTCCTCTTCCCGGTTCGAACGTTTTTTCGGCTAGCTAACGGTGATTTTCCAAAATTTAAGATACCTTCTAAAAGGATTTTGAAAAAAAAACTTCAATGTTAACTGTTAAATGTATTTTTGAAGCGAATGTATATAAATAATAAATATGAAAGAAAATAAAATGGTGACAATAATATATATATAATAATAAAATGTATAATAATATATATATATATATTTATAATATATAATAATAAAAGATAAAACAATAATAATACAAAATAATATATTTATATAATTTTCAAGTATTTGTTATGCAAATGAAAATCGTTAAATATTACTTTTCCCAAGAACCTGCTGCCCTGCCATTTCCCAAGGGTATTTCTTCGCCCGGCCACAGCTACGTGCCAGCTAGTTTTCTTTTTTTTAGCAAGGACTTCCTAGGATTCTTGCGCCTCCCTTCGTCCTGTTGTGTTTTGGCATTTGGCATTGCGTTGGCATTCCCTTAGCCAGTTGCCATTTCCTGAATGTGCTAAACCAATAAAGTAACTTTTGACATGTCTGCCGGCTGTTTGAATTGCGTCCTAATTGTGCCACTCAGTGCGTGTGTCTCTATCTCTGTCTGCATCTTTATTGGCCTCTCTGTCCCTCTCTGTCCCTCTCTGTCCCTCTCCCCTCTGTCACTGGGCCGAGATTTCATTCATTTTGTATTTGCCAAAATCTTTTGCAAATTGTCTCCGAATTTCGCATTTCGGTGAGAAAATTCATGCGAGCTGAGGTGACTCCAATTATTCCAGGCATTTCAATCGACGTCAATCAATCAATCAATTAGCCAGGCATCAATCAAACGCAGACCCAGAAATCCAGCTCCATCGATTCAATAAAGATCAATTTCTCCGAACAGCCACTGACTTTTCCTTAATTTAATGTCTCCTTAAATTGCGAGAGGGAGAAAATGGAAAAATGCTCTGGATATCATCCAGCTGGGCTAATTATTCCGGAGTCTGGAGACCAGGAGTCCCACTCCGCTCTTCTTCCCCCGCCCCCGCCCAAGCCACGGTCAACATCATCAATCTTGTGGGTTCCCCGGCAATTTGACAGCGATTGCGACATTTACAACTGTTCATCATCAGTGGATTTGGCCGAGGCTAATCCTCACCAGAAAATCCTGGAAAAATGCTAGCAAAACGCTTTTCCGGCCAAGGATAGAAGCAAAGAGTAAGGAAACAAAGGACTAGGGTTATATTTACTGTCTCTAAAAATATTTGGTTGCTTAACTATTATTTAGAGAGAGAGAGAGAAACTATACATTTACTTTAAAAAAAATGCTGACCGACAGTAACTATTAGTACTAAAGTATTACCTTTTTAAGCCAAGTTTGAAACTCTTTTTTTAGACATAAAATTATCATTGTACTTAACCAACAGAATAAGGCTTTATTTATTGTGAATTTTTCGTCTAAACCTTCTATATATTCCTGGCATTGATTAAATGAAGCTGTTAAAGAATAAACCTGGCCATAAAATCCACCTGAAGTCGTATAATAAACGACTTAATGCTTTCCATATAATTTTAGAATCAACTAAGGGTTTTCCACAACATTTAATTGCAACCCAGTGGAACCTGTTTGCCTTGCCGGCTATTCCGGGCAGCTCCTGGTACATCGATGCGTCAGGATCCAGGATGTCATGGCCTGAATGCGTTGACAGGTGGGCGTGGCTGGGAGCCAGGACGAGCCAGGACGAGCGAGGACGAGGAACCATCAACAAGCCACAGCATGCCGGCAACAAGAACAAAGTTCATAGACGAATGATGTCCGTATTTTTTTTTTATTTTCGTGTAATTTATGTCGCCCCCCAGGTTTTTGGTTTTATTTTCCAAGGGAATGTTGGGGAGAAGGGAGCATTTTAATGCACGCAATTCTGCAGACACGACCGCAACAGTTGTAGCTGAAATTGGCACACGAAAAGCACTCCCTTTCACCCCATTTCCCACTACTTTCACCCGACCGCAGACAAGCCACTTTCCCCTCTCACTAGGGGCCAAATTGAGCCAGAAAATTACCCGGGGAAGGGAGACCGAAAAAAATGGGAAAACAAATGAGATGCCACGGAAAACAAGCCTTATTATTAACTAATTGAAATTGTTGATAATTATACAAGCAATCACAGAGTGCTGTCGTTGTCTAATTAAAGCCAGGAGTAGTTTGAATTCTTTTATATTAAAAACAGAAATGGAAAGAGATTCTGCTTTAATTATACAAATTGAATTGGAATATTTAAAACTAGATATTCTCCCTTGAATACGTAATCAGAATCGAACCGGAAAAACAATTAAAACCTAGTTTGGCTGCGTACCAAATTGCATGAATTAAATGTAATTAAATCATTTGCAAATCAATTTGTAATTCAGCAGTCCGACCATGTGGATCATTAAAACAAAATCCTTTTACAAATTTAAATGGAAATGCCTTTAGTTTACCTGCAAGTCTCAGCTGGCTAATGATGATGATTACCATTGAATTAATCCATTAACCTGGGCAGGTCCTCCTTGACCCATTACCTGCTTAAGTAATTTCCCTTAGGCATTATTTAGTTTCAATTAATGAATTCAATAATTAATGCTGCTTAAATGCAATTAAAGTAAAATGCCTTTAAAAATTTAGCACTCACAGAGAGCGGCACTTAAAGCGCATGAGTGAGCGGGCCCGAATAAGTATGCCACAAATGCTGGCCAGAAGGATTTACGATTCCTTAATTGAGAGGCCAGCCCCGGCATTTTGGTCAATAATTTAAAATTAACACCTCCTCCGCACACACACACATACACACACACACAGAGGCACGCACTCATGATAACCTTTCACCCCTTGTGGCTTTCATGAGACTATTTTTGTATTCAAGCCCACACGAGGCGGAAATTTTCCTGCTTCCTTTAAGCCACCTTTTTTGTTGTTGTTCTATTCCTAAAGCAGAGTGACAAAAAATGCTATATTTAAATAAAATTAATTAATTTAAAGAATATTAAAAATTAATTAATAATTTAGCATCTTTAAATATTTAAGACATTGAATTCCAGCTAGTAAATATTTTAAGTGCGATCCTTTTAATATAAAATAATGTAGGCTCAAAATGCGCTTTAATGTATATTAATATTATATATTATTGTAAATTGTTGAATAATATATAATATTAATATATATTAAAGCGCATTTTGAGCCTACATTATTTTATATTAAAAGGATCGCACTTCAAATATTTACTAGCTGGAATTCAATGTCTTAAATATATTGAGCTGCCATATTAATCTTTAAATTAATATTTAAAGCATTAGCCATTTGAAATAATTTATATTCTCCCCAAATTTAACTGGTAAACGGACCAAATTAACATTATCATAGAGTATTTTTTCCAGTGCGCCTGTGTACTACAGGTAAACCACATTTGTATGTGCCTGCCTGAAAATCAATAGCCCCTACAACCCTCTCAACCCTTTCTCTATTTTTTCTGCTACCCTCTATTAATAGATCTAGCTTCTGCGAGCTGCGAACTGCTCTCTTCTGGCCATATTTTTTGCCAGTTTTTTCTTTTTTTTTGGGTGGAAATGAAGGGCATATCGGTGGAAGTTCCTTTTCACCGCCAAAACACAATTAAAGCGGCTTATGCACTTAATTGCTGATGTGCTTGGGGCCCCGGGACTTGGCCAACAATTCGGCATTTTGATGGAACGACCTGGCTGGCTGATGGATTGATGGATGGCCAGACTGCATTATCGCAACATTTTCGAGTGGATGCATCATCATTATCAACGCCGAGCTGAATGCGTTTGTGTGAAGAGCTCTCGAAATTGGCGAAATATTCGTGGCCAGAAAGGTGAGTTCCTGGCCAAAAAGGCTGCTATCAATCAGTTTTGTAACTAATTAAAGCAGAAAAAGGTTTGCTTAAAATGCAAAGTCAAAAGTTTGTAAATTACATAAAGGTTGAGATTAAGAGAAGACCAAAAACCTATTCTATTAAGTTTAAAGAAAGCATTCAACAAACTTAAATTATACCTCTCAATGACAGAAAATACAATTTAAATGAAGAACTTTAATTAAATACCCTTTAATTACCATATCTAGCAAGACCAGTTTCTGCCACTTTACAATTCCATTTAGCATTACATTTAAATGTCCCCTAATATAATTCTTTATTATTCATATTTGGTGTGTCTGAAAACTATCTCTGGCCTGCATGCATGTGTGTATATTTAATGGCCTAATCCCTCTGGCTGCCACACCCTTTAGACCATTACGGAAGACGGAAAATGGCAACAGAAATTATTTCCTCTTTGGAGTTGAGCTGTGCTCCAGTTCCTCCAACAGTTACAGTTTTTTTCGCCCCACAAATTGCCCATTTTGATGAGGCAAATTATGGCCATGTTTCGAGTTTGACTTGGGCTCATCAGGATGTCGCTGGTTCTTGTCTACCAGAGGCAGCCACAAATGTCCTGAAAATCCTGCAAAAACATATACATATACGTCGGGTGCGAGCCACGCAACATACACTCGAAATAATAATTGTTTTACTTTAGTAATGTTTTACTTTAGTAAAATGTTTCTGCCCCTCAAAACTTTACTTAAAGAATTTAAAATTGTATTAAATTAACTAAAAATTATTCCAAATTATTTGATCAAAAAATACTTAATATATATACTTAAATATATATTCAAATTATAAGTACAAAAATTTTAAAATTATATTATAGCAATAAAATTGATCGAAAATAATTCTAGAACTTTGTAGACCTTACTACAATACATTATTTAATGTTAAATGTAGTAAAATATTTCAGCAAAAAGTTTTCAATCCAATTATTTTTATTCAACTTGGATTTAATCAATTTACTCAAAAACTTACTTAAAAACTTTACAAATTTATTAAATTAACTAAAAATCATTCCAAATTATTTTACCCAAAAATATATATTTAAATATATATTCAAATTATTAGAAATATATTTTAGAACTATATTAAAGCAATAAAATTGTTGGAAAATAATTCAAGAACCTTGTACAATTTACTACCATTGCCAAAAATACATTATTTAATATTAAATATAGTAAAATATATCAGCAAAAAGGTTTCTATCCAATTATATTTATTCAACTTGGATTTTATTAATTTTTTATTAACATTTTCCTCCAAGTGCAGGGGGTCCATATGTGGGAGAGCAACTGGAGCGGCTGGGAAAAGGGAAATAAAAATGGAGATGGAGCAGGGAGCCAGGGAGCCAGGGAACCAGGACCAGGGCCAGGACCAGGGCCAGGACCAGATCCAGAGCCTTGGCCGGAGCCTGGCCGGGCATACAAATGGCTTCATTTTGACGAACTGCCGAATTCGCCATTTGCATGCGTGTCTAACTGTGTACAAATTTTCCCGGAACGTCGGAGGGCAAACAAATGATTCTTTGTTTGAGTGAGTGCCTCTGAGCTCCTTAAACCACTTTCCATACCAGAAAACCGCACTCGGCTGCTCTTGCTTTTATTTGCGGAAATTCGGTGGGGATGTGGCGCAGGGGATTCTTTTTATATATGGAAATCCAATCGCTTTTTTGGCCATGTAAAAACGAGGAAAAATCAGAGAAAATTTCATCGCATATATCTGTGGAATGTGCATTCAAAAATGTACTATTTGAATTCACAGTAAACTTGAAATTAAAATAGGCTTTAATGGATTTTACTATCTGAATTCACAGTAAACTGGAAATTTAAATAGGCTTTAAAAGAAGTAATTCAATTAAGTGAGGGTTTTACTTAAAAACATACAATATTTTCTTAATTAAAACACTCTGGGAATATGCATTCAAAAATTTACTATTTGAATTCACAGTAAACTTGAAATTAGAATATTCTTTAAAGAAAGTAATTCAATTAAGTAATTCAATTTACTTGAAATTAAAATAGGCTTTAAAAGAAGTAATTCAATTAAGTGAGTGTTTTCCTTGGAAATATACAATATATTCTTAATTAAAACACTCTGAGAATGTACATTCAAAAATTTACTATTTCAATTCACAGTAAACTTTAAGTTAAAATAGACTTTAAAAGAAGTAATTCAATTAAGTGAGGGTTTTACTTGGAAACATATATTTTATTCTCAATTAAAACACTCTTGGAATGTGCATTTAAAAATGTACTATTTGAATTCACAGTAAATTTGAAATTAAAATAGGCTTTAAAGGAAGTAATTCAATTAAGTAAGGGTTTTACTTGGAAACTTACAATATATTCTTAATTAAAACACTCTGGGAATGTACATTCAAAAATTTACTATTTAAATTCACAGTCAACTTGAAATTAAAATAGGTTTTAAAAGAAGTAATTCAATTAAGTGAGGGTTTATATTAAATACATACATTATATTCTCAATTAAAACACTCTGGAAATGTGCATTCAAAAATTTACTCTTTGAATTCATAGTAAACTTAAATTTAAATATTCTTTAAAGGAAGTAATTCAATTAAGTGAGGGTTTTACTTGGAAACATACAATATATTCTTAATTAAAGCACTCTTGGAGCTGTGTGGATAGTAGTTTCCTTATAAATAAATAAAGGCCACATTTTGCACCACTTAAGCAAGTATTTTTATGGCCATAAGTTACAGTTAAAGCATATTCAAAGAGCGATGGAAGTAACTTTTCATTTTCGCATTTGAAAAGTTCATTCAGTTGGCAGCTCAGTCGGGGAGGGATGGCGCACGCAAGCGAGTTGGCAGCCCTGACACACTCACTGCAGAACTTTTAATAAAATTGTCAGCCGGATAAATATTTCCCGCTTAGCCACTTTGATTGATTTTAAAATCAATTTCCTAATCTTTTCTCGGGCAGGACCCTGTCCCCCTCCCCCCGTTGTGCCTGTACATGTACATGTATTTGTGCTCCAGTTTCCGCGCAGGATATTCGGGCGTGTTGCCGTCGTAAAGTTTGTCGAGCTGTGTGTAGTAGTAGTAGTGGTGTCCAAGGACACAGGGACCGCTTGGCTTCATAAAAATAGTTGTAAATTTCGAAGCAGTCTGCATAAATTCACCCGCATCCGGAGTAGGGATAGTAGGGATACCATCCCTTCATATATGGTATATACTCCATCTGAAGCCAAATTCACACCCATTTCCATTCCACATTTCCCATTTCCATCTCCCCTGTCAGTAACTTTCACACGTCGTTTCATTTCTGAGCAGCAGTAAAAAGTGACGCAACTTTTGTACACATTGTCAACAGTCGTAAATTCTCTCCTCGCTCCTGGCTAAGCTTGATTATCCTGCCGGCTGCTTACTAGAGAGCTCTCGAGATGTTGTCCTTTTGGACTCACTAAAATGCACCCGAAAAAAATACTTAAACTTTAATTAGAATGCCCGGAAATGATCTATGTAATTCCCAGAAAGTCTAGTTTTGTAAAGGGGTTTGTATAATTTAGTTTAATTAAATGAAAATAAATTTATAAGTATTATTTGATTCAGTTTCATATGTTTTAACTATTAATTAACATTTTAGGATCCAAGATATTTTGCATTTATGCCCAAATATATAAGTATTAATTAGAATGCCTGGAAATGATCTCTGAAATTCCCACAAAGTCTAGTTTTGTAAAGGGGTTTTTTTAATCTACTTTATTAACCTGAAAATAAATTTATAAGTTGTATTTGATTCAGTTTCATATTGAACGTTTTAGGATCCAAGATATTTTGCATTTATGCTCAAATATTTTATTCATTCTCATATATTTTAGATTAGCTATTAATGAACTTTTTAAGATCCAAAATGCTTAACAACAACAATACACAATCTTTTGTTACTTTTAAATTATATTTAAAATATAAACTACAGTTTATAGGCTTTTCAGCTTAGCACAAAAATATTATTTCTAAGAAAGGGTAAACCAGCTTAAATATTAAACTAATTATGACACCTTCCCCTTAACATAAACAAATATTACTTAATAGACTTTGCTGCCATATTTTAAGTTTTAAACATACTTTATCTCAGAGACTCCCAGAAAAGAGCATCTAAATAGAATATCCCCAACTATTTCCCAGCTTAAAACGACGTTTACTCCTAGTGCTTAGATATGCTGACTTTTGATGGGTTTTTTATTGGGTTTACATTCGCATTTCAACCTAATTAACTTGGCCTTTCGCTTTTGGGGCCTGCAAATGTTCCGGGAGGACAACTGGCCGCAAAAGTGTGCAATGGAATTTAGTGCAACAGTTTGCCACATCGCCACTGGAACAAACACCACCCCTTTCCCCCCTTTCAGGGCTCCGGGCTTCCGCCCATTTCTCCTTCTGGCCACATTCAGTGTTCCTTGTAATGGCATTTATGATTTGTTGGCTTCCAAGTTGCCTGCTCGGCTGGCTGCTTGGCTTGAGGGTCCACCTGCCGCTTGGCAGCTGTCGCACGGAGTCCATATGTCCGCAAGCACATACATATACATATATATGGGGATAAGTAGGTGTGCACTTGGAGAAATAGTATAGCTTATATAAACTATGCGCCTAAGAATCATAACATCATTTTATAAACATAGAACAATAAATCAAATACAACTTTATGGCTAAAAACAAACATAGAAACTTATAAATTATATACCCTACCTTAAAAAATATTTATTAATAGATATTAATAGATATTTATTATATTTTTTATGCTACCTATATTCAATTAACTCAGTGAAAAGAAAGCTGCTATGTATATTTCTCAGTGCATATATGTACAACTGATATGTAGCCATTTGCCGGGCTGGCAATTCCATTTTCACTTCTCCGGCAAAAACAAATTCAATTACAAGCCGAGGAAAATCCAAGGAGCCTCTGAGGGGGGCGGGAAAATGCCAGGGAGGAGGGCGGCGTATCACAGCACATACATATGTTTAGCTAAAATTAAAATCATATGCATGAAATGAGCGCGAAATTGAAATAGAATGAAATAAATGAGAAAAGGCGAAAGATGACGACGACAGTCTGCCATCTTGGCTTTTCCATCTTCGTCGTGGGTCCTACTCTTCTCTCCCTTCAAATGGGGTTTCAATTTCAGTTTCAGTTGCCATTCCTTAATCCTCTGCCTCCATTTCCCGGCTCCTGGCCAGCGAGATTGACACGGAATCCGGGGGAAAACTCCGGAACAAAGTTTAGCGAACTCCAAATGCTCTAAAGCGTGATGGCGCGCGCGGATGCTAAAACTTTGTTGCATTTTCCCGAAACTAGCAAAGTGCACAAATAAGCGGAGAGTGGAGAGTGGAGAGTGGATTGTGGAGAGTGGAGAGTGGAGAGAGGAGAGAGGAGAGACTTTAGACTGGAATGCTACCTAATTGGCTTGCCTTGGAAGTTCTCAAGAGCCAGAAATATGTCTAGAAAATCAAACAAAGCATATAATGGGATAAAACTTGTAGTTAAGCAGACTTTACTTGTTAAATTCTTTTATGAAGTATCTCTAATAAGTGTCTAGGTAGTCTGTGAATAATACAGATAATTTATAACTTAAAAAACCTATTTACTTTGCTTCTCTTAAAGTTATTTAAATATCCCACAGTTTACCCTTGTATAATAGTAAGCTATTGCCCTAGAGAACCAATTTAGAGTGTAAAAAAAGTATTACCCATATCAATATCATTATTGGGGAAGTGCACAAATAAATGGAGAGTGGTGAGTGGAGAGAGGAGAGACTGGAAACTGGAGACTGGAATGCTACCTAATTGGCTTGCCTTGAAAATTCTCAAGAGCCAGAAATATATCTAGGAAATCAAACAAAGCATATAATAGGATGAAACTTGTAGTTAAGCAGACTTTACTTGTTAAATTCTTTTATGAAGTATCTCCAATAAGTGTCTACGTAGTTTTTGAATATTACAGATAAATTATAAAGTACTTGCAGAAGTAAGAAACCTAGTAGTAAATACTACGCTCCTCTTAAAGGTTTTTAAATATCCTACAGTTTACCCTTGAATTTAGCCCCTTAAAATAGTATGCTATAACCCTAGAAAGCCAATTTAGAGTGTAAAAAAGGCATTACCCATATCAATATCATATATATAAGGACTCTGTTCACCTCTTGGCATATTTCGTAAACTTATCTCGGGTCGCGCTATGCCACGTTTGATGACATTTTCCGAGAACCATCTGGCCGAGAAGGTTGTTTTCCAAGTGCGTGTTGCTGTCGTGACTGTGGTGGCTTCACTTACACTCAGCCACCCCCCATTTTCACCCGCTTTTCCACCAACCCCCCTCCCCCCCTCACCGGAGCTTTAGTCACTGCTTCCGTTAAAGCTTTAACTTGTTGTTTGTTTGCTTGTCGCGTTTTCAGCATGTGCCGGAAGCCGAGGAATATGCCATCGCCATCGCCATCGCCAAGCCACCACCCACCAGCCACCACCCACTTGATGGCCATTGTCACTGTGTCCCCGACTCCCATTTTCCACTTTTCCCCCGCTGAAAAGCAATACATCCTTTGCGGCATCTCCCCAACAGCCCCTAAAACTAATTTATTTACCTAGAACCCAACTGCTGACGCCTATTTGTATGCAATTAATTTTGTTGGGCCTCTCGCACAAGACAAAGCAAAATATATACCCATAGAAAGAAAATAAAAAAAATCTACACAAAATACTAGAAAGACAGGGTCGTGGTCTTGGGGGGGCTAAAAAAAATAAATAAATAAATAGGAGTTTTTAAGGCCAAAATAATTAATTTAATAAATTTATTAATCATATAATGACCTCTAGTGTAGTTTAACTTTAGGAGACTTTAAAAGTATATTTTATTAGATATATAATTCAAATATATCAAGTTTTGATAGTTTCCCTTTAAATAGTATTAGTTTTCTATAATATATATATTTTTAAATATTTTTTCCTTATATGTAAACATTTCTGCGACTCCTCTTTCACAAAGCCGTTGATTTGGCAAATTAACTAAATGGCCAGAGCCTCCGAAAAATGGCCATCAGCCCTGTCAACGGCCTAATGAAAATTGATGTTATATGATTTACACTTTTCTGTGGGCATTTCATTGTTTTTCACCCTCCACCCTCCACTCCCTACCCCTCTAACAAAGGAATAGAGATAAAAACGCAAATAAAATGAATATTTGTGGAGAGTAGGTGTGGGGGGCTGGCTTTAGGTGGATGGCCAAAATTAATTAATTTCGCGAAGCACTAAGGATCGTCATTAATTGATTGCCTGCTGGGGAAAACTCCTGGATAAATGAGGCTTTCAAATTCTTTAAAATTCACAGAGGCTTGTAGTTCCGAATATTTAAATACCTTTTTTTAAATACTGTCTAGAAAGATGTATTAAAAATTCCTTAACAAAAAACAAAGTTATTCGAGAAATCAAAATCATAACTAAACCGTGGCTGCTCTTAAATCTAATTACTTTTAATAACAACTTACATTATCTTAGGCTTAAGAGTAAGCAAGCCAAGTCGGATTTCGTGATTTAATCATTAAAATGTGGGACTCCCAACTCACCTGCAAAGATAAGAAAGGAATAATAATTTTAATACAAAATGTGCCTGCGGCTGGGGAAAATATAATTCATAATTCAGCTGCTGATGATGGGGGCACTTAAATAATTTTTAATTACGCATTTTAATGCGGCTAATTGCCAAGGATATTTTTTTCCATAATTTTCACATGCCAATGTGATTTTCCTGTTGTTTTTTCCCCACCCCCCACCTTCCCTTTTTCGTCCTTTTGTCATGTAGGAGTCAGGGGCTATTAACTGTCAGTGGCAGTTGAACGAAGGCTGCGGTCAAAACTAAGCCACAAACAGACGGGCGGGCGGACAGGAGAGGAAAATGGAAGGAAAACCGAGGGAAATCGGGTTGAAAGCGAAGGCGGAGGGGTCCGGTTTTCGGGGGGTCGACCAACGGCTTTATCCTGCGGTCTGGTCTTCGGTTCGCCATAGAGAAGAAAAAGTTCCATATGATATATCGGTTAAAATATCCAATAAATTATATTTTAATCTTCCAATAATCGATAAGTTATCAAAAATATTGTTAGCATTTCATCTGCTTGGGTTTTGCATATCCAAAACTAAATACGATATACAGACTATCCACATAATCCCATTACATTAAGAATCTACCTTTAAAAAATATAACAAATAATTACAATCGAACAAAAATGAACAAAATCGATAGTCCAAATTAATATCTCAACTTGCAGAGTTGCCTTGGTATACTTTTTTCCTCTGACTGTTCGATACGATTGTGAGATATCGATAACTGTGTCATCTCTAGCTGGCAAGGCCTGGTCACTTGCTGGCCTGTTGCTTTTTGTGTACATTAATTATTTAGGCAACCGTTGCATATACGTAATGTGGTTATATAAGGCTTTTAACCCAAGCCGCACAGGTGAGTGTGCAGGTGCCGAGGGGGTTAAGGAAGAAGGCCCCTGACAGGCCAATCAGAGAGAGAGAGAGACACAGTTGAAATTCAATGAACAAAAGTGTCGAAAAAGATTTAGCAGTGTCATCTGAAGAAAACCCTTCGTTTTCCGATTTTTCCCCCCCTAGGTGCTTCATTGTGCATCCTTGGCAATTCCATTCGCCTCGGATTATTATTCAGTTTCACCTCTGCATTTTTCCGCTGCGCTTCGTGGGAAATCAACAAAGTGCTAGAGGAAAAGCGCCGGGAAAAGCGGCAGATCAACAATTCAGCGAATGATGACAGCGCACCGAAAATATATGCAGGCATAAATATTTGAGTCCGCCAAAGATGAAAAAAGTGGAGATGCTTACAAACTTAAGTATTCAAAAGATTTTTTTGCCAAAATAGTAAAAAGAAGGTAGGAATCTAAGGTATATTTCAGGCTTAATTTAAGGCAATTATATATTAAAAATATTAAAAGAAAACTAAGGAAAGAAAAGCCCACATTTGTGTGTAATTAAAGCTGTTACTTGAATACCTGCTCTTTTTTCCAAAAGCCAGAATAGCGAAATGTAGGTAAGAATGTAAGGAATATTTCAGACTTAATTTAAGGATTTTATATATTAAAAATATTAATAGAAAACTAAGGAAAGGAAGGCCCACATTTGTGTGTACTTAAAGCTCGAGTTAAATAAGTAATAGACTTAAGACTTAGGTAATTTCTGTAAATTTCTACATTTATTATATACATTTTCTGTCTTTTTATTTGTCATTATTCCACCTGGCTTATGTACTTTCTGTTAACTAAAATATCTGCTCTTTTTTCAAAAAAAAAAAAAAATACCAAAATAGTGAAATGTAGTTAAGAAGGTATATTTCAGGCTTAATTTAAGGCAATTATATATTACAAATATTAATAGAAAACTAAGGAAAGGAAAGCCCACACTTGTATGTAATTAAAGCTCGAGTTAAATAACTAATGGGCTTGAGACCTAAGTAATTTCTGTAAATTTCTACATTTATTATATACTTTTTCTGCCTTTTTATTTGTCATTATTCCACCTGGCTTATGTACTTTCTGTTAACTGAAATACCTGCTCTTTTTTCAAAAGCCAAAATAGTATAAAGTAGGTAGGAATGTAAGGTATATTTCAGGCTTATTTTAAGTTAATTGTATGTTAAAAATATTAATAGAAATCTAAGGAAAGGAAAGCCCACATTTGTGTGTAATTAAAGCTCGAGTTAAATAAGTAAATGGCTTGAGACTTGAGTAATTTCTGTAAATTTCTACATTTATTATATACTTTTTATGCCTTTTATTTGTCACTATTCCACCTGGCTTATATACTTTCTGTTAACTAAAATACCTGCTCTTTTTTCCAAAAGCCTAAATAGTGAAATGTAGGTAAGCATGTAAGGTATATTTTAGGCTTAATTTAAGGTAATTATATATTAGAAATAATTGTAATTAAAGCTCGAGTTAAATAAGTAATGGGCTTGAGACTTAGGTAATTTCTGTAAATTTCTACATTTATTATATACATTTTCTGCCATTTTATTTGTCACTATTCCACCTGGCTTATGTACTTTCTGTTAACTAAAATACCTGCTCTTTTTTCCAAAAGCCCAAATAGTGAAATGTAGGTAGGAATGTTAGGTATATTTTAGGGTTAATTTAAGGCAATTATATATTACAAATATTTATAGAAAACTAAGGAAACGAAAGCCCACATTTGTGTGTAATTAAATAATAAAGGACTTGAGACTTAGGTAATTTCTGTAGAGTTCTACATTTATTATATACATTTTCTGCCTTTTTATTTGTCACTATTCCACCTGGCTTATGTACTTTCTGTTAACTGAAATACCTGCTCTTTTTTCCTCAATCGATGGATGTTTGCAGACAGCCCGCAAAAAGTCAACCCCCAGAAGAGTCCACTCCCTGTGTCTCTCTTGGCCAGTTTCAGTCACGTTCGCTTGCTGGCTTTCACCCCTTCCTGGCCTTTTATTTATTTTTTGCCCTTCCACGGACGTAACTTGGGAGCAGGGGTTAAAGGGGGTCGGGGGTCGGGGCCTGGAATTGAATTAACTAAATGAAATTTGAACGTGGCGGCGACTGATTAACCCATGACCAGGGCAGGGCGGGGGTCAGGCCGCGTCTTGACAAATGATGCACTCGAATGTCAGCATTTAATTGTCGCCGCGTAACAAGTAGAAATTGAAAACTAATGACAGCTCGGCTGACCGCACCGACATTGGATGCAATCGAGCGGCAAAAGCTCATTTCGCTCGATGAACGCCGATAATAAATAAATAAAATGCATATATGTGTGGGCCATAATGCGGTTCAAGCCATATCGTTTTAGCAACTCAGACAAACCAAACAAATGAAAAGGCAATTTGAATGGCTTTTAAGTGAGTCTGTATTTGTATTTCGCAGCGAGTGTGGAGTGCTGAATAATTACAGAAAAGGCAAGTAAGAAATATATATTTAAATATATAATATATATTTTATTAAAATACATTTTAAAAAGGATAACAAGGCCTAATAAATACTGCTTAAATATGGAGTGCTGAATAATTACAGAAAAGGTAAGTAAATAAACTAGTGAAATATCTAGAGGAAATATATACTTAAATATATAATATATATTTTACTAAAATACATTTTAATAAGAGTAACAATGCCTATTAAATACTGTTTAAATATAGAGTGCTGAATAATTACAGAAAAGGTAAGTAAGAAATATATATTTAAAGCTCATTAAAATATTTTATTAAAATACATTTTAATAAGGGTAACAAGGCCTAATAAATACTGCTTAAATATGGAGTGCTAAATAATTACAGAAAAGGTAAGTAAATAAACTAGTGAAATACCTAGAGGAATATATATTTAAAGCTCATTAAAATATTTGATTAAAATAAATTTTTATAAGGGTAATAATACTGCTTAAATATGGAGTGCAGAATAATTACAGAAAAGGTAAGTAAATAAACTTGTGAAATATCTAGAGAAAATATATATTAAAAACTCATTAATATCTTTTATTAATAAACATTTTAATATGGGTAACAAGGCCTAATAAATACTGCTTAAATATTGAGTGCTGAATAATTACGGAAAAGGTAAATAAGAAATATATATTTAAAGCTCATTAAAATATTTTATTAAAATACATTTTAAGGCGGGTAACAAGGCGTAATAAATACAGCTTAAATATTTATTATTCACTTGCCAGCACCCATAAAATTATAAAAATAAATATGTAAGCCTGAAAAATAAATAAAATAAAGTCAGTAAACAAAGACAAGTAAATAGAAACATTTTTCCAATCATGGCCCATAAGACCCTGTTCAATTTCGCGCTAGTCAGCAATCAGGTTTCACTTTCAAGTCACTTGGCCAAGGTCAATATATAGCCACATATATATCCAAATAAAATTATATATATATTTTAATGTGGCTGCTATTTACGTGTAAACATAAATAGCGGGCTAAGCTAAGAGAAAAACTGTTTACAAAACAACCGGAGGAAAACTTTCATTTTCATTTATTACGTTATTATTATTTCGCTCTCGTTTCGCCTCGTATTTGCTATTTATGGATGGGATGTGAGGGCTCCAACGCCGCCGCCACTGTGACGTCATTGCGAAAGCGCCCCCCAAACGAAGCCCCCAAAGTAAATGAAAAGTATACTACATGGCATTAAGTTTTTCCGCTTCCCGTAATAAAAATTGTGGTTTGTCATGCGATTTCGGATGTGTGCCACAAGGGCTGCCCGAGGCTCCATCGAATTCCTCAAGCCAGCAGCAGAACCCTTTCACTTTTCACCCGCTTTTCTTTGCCGGGGAAAACTCCTTGCCTCCTCCATGCCCGGGCAGGAAAATCCCTAATAATCAGCTGCCTAGCTGATTACAATCTTAATCAAAGGCGAGATTTTAAATGGAAGTTTCGGTTTGGTTTCCTTTCGGTTTAGTTTCACAAAGTTTCTCAAGGGGTTTTATATATATATATCTTTTATATTAGGTAAGAGAGAAAATTTAATTTGAACAGAATCTTGCAGCAGTTTGTTAAGTTTTGTTAAAGTTTGCAGGTTGAGTAACTCAATTAGCAAAAGGCCTGGCCCTTAATTTGTTTAAATGTTTTCATTTACTCTGCGGTAAAAGTCGCAAGTTTACCCAAGTTATTGTTAGAAATTTTGCCTATGGTAAACTGTTTATTTAAATAACTAAACACTTCTTTATTTGGCTGTAAGTAGAGGTAATTTTTGAAGTAATCGATTTTTCCGTGGCCTTTCATTTCCCTCTAGAAAGGAGCCCCAAAAACGGTAGCCACGCTTTCCAGAAAATGTTCTTGACGTAAACATGAAAACAATCTAAGAACTGCGATTATTTTTCTTTGTCTTTGACTTGGTTTTGCCATCTTTTTAGCAGCAGAGCTTAAGTTTCTTTTGTACCGAATTATGGCAGAAAATCGCTTTGTTTTTCTTGGTAACTTTTGCATTTTATTTTCTTATTTTGTTATTTTTTTACTTTCCGTTTTCATTTAATTTTTGCTTTCACTTTAAAGCTCGTGGAGTTCGCTTTTCAATTGTTCCTTGTTTTCTTTTTTGTTGTATAATTTTCTGGGCGTTTTTTGGTGTTTTTATATATATATATATTCATTTTTCTGTAGCCTGAATCCCAGCCTGCCATTTTGTGTGCTCCCGACAGAAATCCTGGGCGCATATCCTTTTAATTGAAAACACAGTGGCCCAGCCGGAGGGCAGCCCACAGCGAATCCAGTCCGTGGACTGACTTTATATAGAAATAATAACAATAACGATTTAAATTAAGTGCAGCGCCAAGCGAGTTTTTTTGAGTAAGTAATCGTTTTTAATTTAACAAGTACGTGACAGTTCCCGAATTTTGTCTGTGGACCCTGGTGCCGTCTCTTTCGCGGCACGGGGCTGGGGCTGATGTCCTCCCTTTCGCACCTCAATCGAAGTCACGTGGCAACATTAAGTGCCAAATTTGTTGAAAACTCAAGGCGAAATGTTCCAGAGAGAGCGGGAGAGTACACGCAACCAAATGAAATGGAAACAAAATGCTTAAAGTTAAATGTTAATTTTCCTGGAGCCTTCTTCCTTCTCGGGATGCGTGTCCTTTTCCATGGGGGCGGTGGGAGTGGTAATTGCCATTGATTTTTCCACCCAACTGCACGATGGGACGAGTGTCCCTTTTCGTTTTATTGCCGAAGTTGGATTAATTAATTTGGTTCAAGATATCAGCGAATTTTTGCTGCCCCAGAAAGTTTTTGTTACCGAAAATGTCTGTAAAATGAAAGGGCACAGTGTTTGATAGAAAAATACATAATAAATAATATTCCCATATAAATAAATACTCTTGTTGACATTTTTTATAATTTAAAAAGCTTAAAGACTAAGAAAATGCTTCTATAAATATAAATAAATATATAGTGAAGAAATAAATACATAATAAATAATATTCCCATATAAAAAATAATTTTGTTGACCTTTTTAATGATTTAAATAGTTGAAAGACTAAGAAAATGCTTCTATAAATATAAATAAATATATAGTAAAGAAATGCCTTCCTTTTCTAGACTTTACTGGTATGTAATCCATTGATTTTCTCTTTATCATATACCCATATAAATAAATACTTTTGTTGACCTTTTTAGTGATTTAAATAGTTTAAAGATCAATGAAATAATAATAATAATAAATAATATTCCCATATAAATAAATACTTTTGTTGACTTTTTTAATGATTTAAAAATTGTTAAGTCTAAGAAAATGCTTCCATAAATACAAATAAATATATAGTAAAGAAATACCTTCCTTTTTCAGACTTTACTGATATGTAATCCATTGATTTTCTCTTTATCATATACAGTTTGTCAAATCTGTTATTCTATAAACTGATTTAAATAGTTTAAAGACTAAGAAAATGTTTCCATATATATAAATAAATATATAGTAAAGAAATAAATACATAATAAATAATATTCCCATATAAATAATACTTTTGTTGACCTTTATAATGATTGAAAAAGTTTAAAGACTAAGAAAATGCTTCCATAAATATAAATAAATATATAATGAAGAAATAAATACATATTAAATAATATTCCCATTTAAATAAATACTTTTGTTAACCTTTTTAATGATTTAAATAGTTTAAAGATCGATGAAATGCTCCCATAAATATAAATAAATATATAGTAAAGAAATAAATACATAATAAATAATATTCCCATATAAATAAATACTTTTGTTGACCTTTTTAATGATTTAAATAGTTTAAAGACCAAGGAAATGCTTCCATAAATATAAATAAATATATAGTGAATAAATAATTACATAATAAATAATATTGCCATATAAATAAATACTTTTGTTGGCCTTTTTAATGATTTAAATAGCTTAAAGACTAAGAAAATGCTTCGATAAATATAAATAAATATATAGTAAAAATATACCTTCCTTTTCTAGACATTCCTGGCATGTAATCCATTGATTTTCTCTTTATCATATACAGCTTGTAAAATCTGTAGTTCTATTAGCTGATTTAAATAGATTAAAGACTAAGAAAATGCTTGCATAAATATATATAAATATATAGTAAAGAAATACCTTCCTTTTCTAGACTTTACTGGTATGTAATCCATTGATTTTTTCTTGATCATATACAGTTTATAAAATCTTTAATTATATTAGCTTTATCATCACGTTTTTTTATGACCAAATACCGCAAAACATAATTAAGCATGTCAGAGAATTTTTTGTTAAAGCCCCTTTCCTCCTTCCCCTAGAATTTCAATTTTATATTAGAAACCCAAAGGCAGAGCCAACCCCAAAAAAGGGGTTAAAATCAGAGATGAAGGCAGACCTCAGGGGGGTCTTAGAGGGGTTTCAGGCGGTAAACCTAAGCTGGGCTTTATTTTAAAGACTTGGAAGGCCCAAAACAATCCGCGAGTGTCGGACCACATTTAATTTGAAATGCTCGAAACTCAAAGAGCGTTATTTCCATCGATAAGAAAGTTGTACCCCGAGTTAGGCAGAGGGGCGTAGCTACAGCCAACTCTAGCCGCTATATATATAGGTATGTATATATATATAAGGTATATATGATTATCTTTATGCCTTCTCACTTAATTTATTGTAAAATGTTAAATTTCACGAAGCGGAAATGTTTATTAGAGCGGAAATTGTTATTTTTAGTGATGTGATGGGCAGGTTTGTGCCTGTTGCTCTTGTTGTTGCTGTCGCCTTTTTTATTTGTTGCTGGTTGGCTTGGAACAAAGGCGACAAAAAGGATACCGACGTCCTGGGCCAGTGTGTCTGGGTGTGTGTGTGTGTGCATTTTGCTTCTCTTTTTCGCTCAGCTGCCAAGAATTAATTTATAAATATTCTTCGTTTTTCGTTTTTGGAATAGCAGACGGCCCACGTGGCGTATGCGCATCTTATTAAGTATACGACGGGGAAAAGGACTGAGCAGCCTTTAAAAATTATCCTGCCAACCTGTTAATTAGTTGCCGCCTCCATTTCACTTTCTTTGCTTTAATTAAAAATACGAAGAATAAGCCGAGTGCTAAAGGAAACTGCGTCATCTCTTTATTTATGAAAATGCTGACTTGGCTTTCCTCGTTTCTTGTTCGTTGAATTCGCCAAGTGAAAGCTAAGTTATATATATGATTTTTAAATATATAAAGTACTTCACAGCAAGTTCTTAAACCATCAAAGTAAATACTTAACAATACTGATCATAACTCCAGTTGGTACAGGCATTCCTCCGATGCTCTGTGAATTTTTTAGCCAGCAATTTTCATATTTAATCGGTTAGCATTTCTCTCCATTTTTTGGCACTTGAATATTTATCGAGGCTTAAGCCGCTTTTTGCATTTTATAGACTTCTCTGTTGCTGGCCCGGCCCAATTGGGAGCGCGAGCCCAGCTGGGACCCGTCAAGACGTTCGGAATCAGCTTAAAAATTTTCTTTTAAATACTTAATGCAAAATACCCGCTTGCCGCAAAAACAGCGAGGACTTCTTCTTCCTCTGATATCCCCTCCAGATGTCCGCCACATTTCAAATTAATTTTACAGCTGCCAGTTAGTATCTTGAAGTTGGCCGTCCTTCTGGGCCACCTTGTGCTATAATGAAGTAGCAAATAAATAGCACTCTCCCTCCCCGGCGCCTCACTCCTTTTTAGCACCTCCTCCTAGTCCATCTTAGCCCCTTTCCCCGCCATAACAAACAGAGACCAAGTCGGAAGGGCTCAAGACAAAGGGAATGGCCAAGTGCTAGAGTCCAGACATTCTTGGGAATTTTCTTTATAAATGCGGCTGGTTAGTTTGTCATTTATAATGGCCACTGCAGGGATTTGCACCAGAGTCAACTATATTAGTTAGAGGATTAATTAATTAAATAAATTTAATTAAATTAATAAATTTATCTGTATAAAAATAACTTTATATTAACCTCTGCCTACCTTTATTTCCTACCTTTCTGTCTACCTTTTTAAAGCTTTATCTTCTTTAAAATAAATAATGAAGTAAATCAGGTTTTAGGCTAGGAAACTATTTAATAATACATAGACGTATTAAGCTTAGGTCTCATAAAAACCATATATGGGCTTACATTAATAAGGGAGTGATATTATAATTAAATGATTTCATTGCATACATCAAGCCCATAGAGCAACTCCTAGTACAGGGTATTTTCTCTTCAACTTCTGGTTGATTTTCCACCGCGAAAATTCTACTTTTGTGTGCATTTTTCATCGCGACTTGGGACGGAGAAAAATAAACCGCTGCATACTTATCTGGGCACTCAGTGGAGAGGAGAAGACAAAAGCGCAGTTCCCCGGCACAAATTTACATGCAAATTAAATGCGATAAATTCGTTGTCGTCATTGTTTGTGCGCTCTCTCATCTCCGCTGACGTCATCAGGGCAAAACTAACGCCGCAAATGGGAGAAAAGGGAAAAACTCGCGACCTGGGCAATTTGCATAAATCAGGGTCACACCTACCCGATCTCCTATGCATATATATATGCATATATATATATATGCAGCGCACTTAATGATTGCCTTAGCCTGCACTTAATGCACGTTAATTTCATTCCACTGAACCAACACAAAGCTCACTGGGAGAAAAGAGCACTTAATGACCCGCTCATTGTTTATTCATCAATCGCAATTTGCCTTAGAGACCGCCGAAGGGTTACGGCCATCGCCGATATCGAAGGAATAAGGAAGTAAGACGACTGATAGGGTCAGTGTTCGATGTGACATGCAAATACGCAAAACACACAAATGGAAAAAAAAACTAAATGAAAATGGAAATGGAAAAACAAAGAAAGCCAAACCAAACTAAGCAAAACAGTGGGCCAAGAAATATAATTATAACAGAAGAAATTGCAATTAAAGAGTGATTAAATATATAATATATTATCAAGACTAAAAGGTGTAATTTAATTAGGATAAATAAATACGTGAAGGAAGGCCAATTAATTCCCCAATTTTCTATTAAGCGTAAATAAAAATGAAATATATTAAATATGAAATAATTAAATATATAATATATTATCAAGACTTAAATGTGTAATATATTTAGGGTAAATAAATAAGTGAAGGAAGGCCAATTAATTCCCCAATTTTCTATTAGGCGTAAATAAATATGTAATATATTAAATATGAAATAATTAAATATGAAAATATATTAATATTAATAATAATAATAATATAATATAATATTAATATATAATAATTATTATATTATTATATTAAATATATAATATATTATCA